>JALNIF010001037.1:0-20239 GCA_026284005.1 Thecaphora frezii | reverse complement strand
CACCCTTCCGCTCCTCGTTTCCCCCCACTGCATCCTCCATCCTCCATCCCTCTGCCCGTCTATGCATCGCTTCCAAAAGGCATCCCTCTACGTGACATCACGTCACGCCCCCCCCCCCCCCTTCCTCCTTCCTCTTTCCTTCTATCGTCATGCCGCACCCGTTTCCCCAACCATCCACTACAGACAGTTCTTTTCAATCTTTTCTTTTTAGAACGTCGAGAATCTGGCAATGTAAATCTATGGCACGTTTGAGAGAGGGATGGAGGAGCATGGGGGGGAAAGGGTGTCTACAGGTCTTGAAAATGAGAGGAAATAGAGGGAAAAAAGAGGGAGGGAATGGAGAAGGTATCGACACGAAGGGTATACTTGCATCTACATTGATTGGGGATCTTAGCACTTCGCGATCTTGATCCTGTCTCCATCTTGCAGTATGGCGCAGGCTTGTGAAAATTCTACGAACCATGACCAACCCTTGTGGTACTGGTTTGAGGGGGCGGGGGCGATGCGGTACTTGAGCGAGCGCAAGCTGGACCGAAAGGGGAGCTGGAGCGCGTGCAGGTGGAGGTGGTCGACGCTGGTGGGCGGTGCAAAAGAAGAGTTTTTTTGGGGGGGGGGAAGCAGTGAGGTTGGGATTTAGCGGGTGATGTTGGGACGAGAAGGTTGGGGAAGACGTACCTGGTAAAAGGCGGAATCTGGACCAAAGAAGATCGAGCAAGGTGTAACTGTCAGAACACGCATCGATCCGCGACGACAGAGGAAGTCCAGCAGCGGGAAAGAGGGGGACTTACGTGGAAACCAAACCTCCTTTCTGCCTTTGCATCGGGAGAGAGGAGTTCGAGCGCTCTTTGACCCAAAAACTGCATCTCCTTGACTGGCCGCGCTCGAATGGAACATGGACGGAGTCGCAGAGGTGAGTGTACATGTCGACCAGGGCGCGGGCGGGTGTGGGTGCGGTGAACGGCTTACCCATGTCAACGTGTTGGCATGTGAGGGTCTTTACGCTAGCGATATGCTGGCGTGGGATGACGAGGAGGTGGTGCTGCGCCGCGGGCGAGCGATCTTTGAAGCAGATGTAGCGGTCGTCCTGCGTGCGTGCATCGGAGGTTGTAGCGAGCTTTTCAGCACAATGGCGCAGCGAAGGTAGAAACGCAAAGTCTGGGAATATGAGCGGAAAAGGAGAGGGGACGGGGACTCACCTCGAGAACGATGTTGAAGCGCTGCGGATCGACGTGGCAGAAGACGCAGCTGGGCGGCGGAGCGTCGTCGAGCAGCGGCGCCGAGGTCGAGGCGGTCGAGGCGCCCGCGCCAAAGCAGCCGGGAAAGAGAGATGACAGAAGCATGGACTGAGGTAAGAGGTTGTCCGGGTTTGGGTTGGGGTTCGGATGGAGGGAGGTGGAGGAGAGGCTAAGGCGGAAGAGGTGTTGGTTCGAGGGCGAGAGACAATGGCGGGGGAAAGGCGCACGGCCCACGTGGAGGCGGTCAACGCGCGCCGAAGCTCGGAAGTCGGATAAAGGGGTGGGCGCTCACCGCAGTCGGTGACACTCCCTGTTCACGAGGAAAGGGGAAAAAGAGAAAAAGAGAAAAAAATAAAAAAAATGAATGCTCTCAGCCTGGCTGGCGCGGCACCCACAGCCATTCGACTAGAAAAGCCACTTGAGCGCGCGCCCTCAAACCTCTCCCTCCTTCCGCATCGCCATCCCCCATCGCCCATCCCCCTCGCCATATCAGTGCAAAGGTAAGCATCCAACCCATTCGGCCCTTGGGCTTTATCGAATGATGAACCAATCCGTGCATTGCTGGCACCAATCGTATGCAAGTGTGCCGAGAAAACCCTAGAGGCGGGCACTTTACGCTATTAGCCTTGCCTCCTGAAACCCACACCGCTTCCCCCCTCCCTGGCCTAGTTCCCTGGCCTAGTGTGGGTCGGGGCTGTATATGGCGACGACGAAAGCAAGATGGAGCGAGTTTTGCTTACGAGCGACGGATGATGTCTGCTTTTCTCGCTTTTCCTTTGTTTTCCGGCGTTGGGTGGTGGCGTGGTTGGAAATGGTTAGACAGCTGCTTGGGACTGGCTTCCGATTTCCGAGTTGCATCGGTTGAAAAGCGAGGCATGCACCGCTACACAAAAGATGACGAGTCACCCGATGCGTGCTTGCTTGCATTCCTCAACTGCGTCGCGTGTCTTTTAGAGTGCTTGCGAAATCCATACTTGTCACTATTCACAATTCACTTTCACTTTCGTATTTGCTATTTGCCCAACATGTCGTTCGCCCTGCTGGCCCCGTCGGTTGGCTGTGAGCAATCCGTGTGTTGGCTGTGTGCAATCCGTCTTTTACCTTGCTACCACCACCACCACCACCACCACCACCACCTTCTCGTTGCGGCCCCGTTGTTTGCCCCGTCCCAACTCCAATCCCATGCTGCGCTGCGCCACCCATTCGCTCACCCAGCGCGCTACGCAGACGAGGGCCGCACCGCGCTTCTCTGCCAGCGAGTAAGTCAGCCCGCCCACCGTCCCCATACGCTGGCGCTCGGCGCTGAAACCTTGCCTTGCGTCGCCTGTATCCCACTTCCGCCGCATGCTGTCCTCTTCAGATGCACCCTCGCCTCGCCCTTGCGCAGCTTCGCAACCAGCTCTCGAGTCCCCATCGACTCCTCGCTTCCGTCCTCGCTCAAGGGTCCCTCGTCAGCGGCGTCAGCGCCAGCGGGTGCCGGGTTTTCGTCGATCCACGCCTCGGAGATCGAACACTTTAGCCGTCTCTCGTCGCAGTGGTGGGACGAGCACGGCGAATTTGGCCTCCTCCATGCCATGAACCCGGCGAGGATCCAGTTTATGCGCGAAAAGCTCGACGAGGTGTGGGGGTGGGAGGTGGCGCAGCGACAGGTCCGAATCGATGCTGGCGAGGAGGAGGATGGAGCTGCCGAAGGATTGGTGGGGAGGAGGCCGGGCAAGGTTAGGTTCTTGGAAGGGTTAGATGTGGTGGATATCGGGTGTGGCGGTGGGTTGCTGAGCGAGGTAGGTTGCAGAGTCGTTTCGGGTCCTTTCCTTACCTCCCTGCTGTCGTTCAGGATTGTGGAACTCATCGTGCTGCCTCGTCCCTCGCTACGTCTTGGTCACCGCTCTGCGCCCCTCGTCCCTTTTTTTTCTTCGGTTCAGAGCCTAGCGCGGTTGGGCGCGCGAACGACGGGGATCGATGCGTCTTCGTCCAATATTGGCATTGCCACGACGCACGCCGCCAAGGATCCGCTACTGTCGCGCGAACACGAGCTGGGCGGACGCTGCCTCACCTACCGCCATTCGACGGCCGAAGCCTTGCTGGCCGACGGCACCCAGTTTGACATTGTCTGTGCCATGGAGGTCATTGAACACGTCAACGGTCCTGCTGAGTTTTTGAGGTGTCTGGATGGGCTTGTCAAGGTAATGTCCTCCAACTCACCTTGTGGTGGGATTGTGGAACCATCGACCCGGTCGGAAGGAAGCTGGGACTGAATCTTTGTTTCCGCCAACCCTTTCGATTTCCCGATGGTGTTCTGTTGGGGCAACCGCACAACCCAAACAGCCGGGCGGCCACCTCTTTCTCTCTACCATCGCACGCACACCGCTCTCGTACTTCCTCACCATCTTTATGGCCGAACACGTCCTTCGGCTCGTCACTCCTGGAACACACACACACGCCCAATACATCAACCCCGAAGAGATTGAAGAGTTTTTCCGGAATGACCTCAAGTGGTTTGGACCGGATAAGGTGGATGGGGTGCCGGAGAGGCTGGTGTTTGAAACGAGGGGTACGGCCTACCTCCCGTGGAAGGGGAAGTGGGAGTTGGCACCACAGAATACGAACTGGCCGGGGACTAAGGAGTGTAATTACTTTTTTTGGGCGAGGAAGCCGGTGAAGTAAATAATGGTGTTTTCCCTCTAATGCGAGGGTTTGGTCAACGGATCTGCGACTTTTGTCGCTCGAGGGAAACGAATGCGAGACGGCCGATGTGTGGATGGGTCGGTGCAGGTATCGATCAAAGGGACGGGGCAAGCAAAAATGAAAGATGGGTGCGGATTCTAACATTGCATGGTCTAGCGAAAGATAGGGGCAAACAAGGAAGGCAGAGAACGAGGCGCAAGACGACCCGGCTACAGCTTGAACTTGGAACCCGTCGCCTCGGCGCCGTTCGAGCGCTGCGCTTGCGACCCGGCCTTCTTCTTGCCGAGCGCCTCTTTGCCCTTCTTCTGGCTACCATCCTTGCCAATGACGGTGACGCCGCGCGATCCGACGAGCTTGCGCATGGCATCTTCTTTTTCCTCCTTGCTGCTCTTGCCGCCGCGGCGCAGGCCGGCGAGTTCGAGCGCCTTGCGCGTCTCTTGGATCTTGTCGTTGCGCGCGCGCTTCTCCTTGCGCAGCTGGTTGTGCAGCCGCTGTTTTTCCTCGGGCGTCAGCTCGCTCCTGTCGCCCTCGAGCGCTACAGCGTGGCGCTGCCGCTCGTAGACCTCCTCAGGCGCCAGCATCGTCGCCGACGACGACGTGCTCGGCAGCGCCTCCTCGATCGACACCACCGGCGCGTTGGACAGCGTCTGGATCGTCGCCTTGGGCGCCTTGGGCGTGAAGTGGGCGTTGCTCAGCGCGTCGAGCTTGTCAAATACCTCGTCAAAGATCTGCGTCAGCTCCTCGTGCTCCTTTTGCAGCTTGGCGTCCGACTCGGCCACCCGCGGCGCCTCGCCGTTGGCCGCTCCGCGCGCCGCCTGGTACTCCTCTTCGTACAGCTCCGCCAGGCTCTTGGCGCTCTTGGCGTCCGACAGCTCCAGCAACCGCGACGGCAGGAACGGCAGCGCCTCCATCTCGCGCCGCCGCACCACGTCGTCAAACTGGTGCTCCAGGATCCGCCGCTTAATCATGTCCTCGATCGTCTCCGTCATCTCCTCGGTCACCTGCGGCGTCACCTTGGCCGTCCGCTCAAACTCAAGGTCCTCCTGCAGCAGGCTGTCCTGTGGCCGGATCTTGGACGACGCCTCTCCGCGCAGCGTCCAGTCCTTTTGCCCCACGTTCTCCTCTTCCAGCCGCGAGATTTCCTCTTGCAGTGCCGCTAGCCGCCGCTCGTGCGTAGATGCCTTGGCGCCCGCGTCGTCCTCGTCGTCGCTCTCCGCAAACAGGTCGCCGGCAACGCGCCGCGCCGTCTGCGCTTGCGCCTCCTCATCCGGAAGGCTGGCACCGTCCTCGTTCTCTTCCTCGTCCTCATCCTCGTCCTCTTCGTCGAGGTCCATGCCCTCTTCGTCGCCGCTTTCCTCGGCATCCAGATCGTCGTCCGCGTCCTCGTCTTCGTCCTGATCAGACCCGTCCTGCTCCTCGGTGAGGCGTGCGGCGTCCTCCTCCGTGAAGCCAAGCTCCGCCAGCATCTCGGGCGTGAGCTCGCTGTCGCGCTTCTTCTTCCTCGGCTTGATCCGTCGAATGGCGACGGTGTCGTTGAAGCGGATCTTTCTCGGCCGATCCGGCTCTTCGGAGGATTCTGCATCCGAAGCCTCGTCCTCCGGTTCGGATTCGAGCTCATCGGCCTCTGACGCTTCGTCGGCCTTGCCCTTGCCCTTGACCCCGTCCTTTGCGGTTTCCGCCCTGTTCTTTTTCCTCTCCGCCTTGGCGCGGAATTGCGCCGCCTTGGACGGCGGCAGGAAGAAGTCGGCGAAGCGGAGCTCGGACGGATCCATCATGCCGGGCCTCGAACCGCTCGCCTCGTCGTCGTCGTCGCCGTCGCCGCCGAGCCCTTCGACGTCGCGGAAGTAGTCGACCTCGTTGGAGAGGTCCTCGCCGTCGTCGTCGGCGGCGTCACGGGTCGCCTCCTCCATCTCCTGCGCCTCCGTCAAGCGGTTGAACTCGTTGATGGAGAAGAAGTCGTCGTCCAGGGTAGGATGACGCTTGCCCTTTCCCGAGGGGCCGACACCGCTGCTGCCGGGCTCATCGAGGCTGTCGAGGATGCTCTTCGACTTCTTTGATGGCTCGCCCCCGTCGGCCTCGCTCTCGTCACCGTCCTCGTCCTCGTCCATGTCCCAGTCATCCTCGTCGTCCTCGTCATCGCCACTTGCCTGGGAGCGCAGCCAGGGTAGCATGGCGCTCTCCTGCTGCTCCTTCCGCCGTCGCTGCTCGGCCTCGGTCCTGAGCGGCTCGTAGTAGACCTCGTTGGGATCGCCGTCCGAAATGTCGGAAGCGCCGGCGTACGGCTCGTCGTCGTCGTCGCTGTCGTCGTTGTCGAAGGCGATCTGGTCCCGCTGGGCTGGGTCGATACCGAGAGCGCGGAGATCGGCGTCGGTCAGGTCGCTGAGCTTAACCCGTTGCTCCCCGGGGTCCTTGTCATCATTGTCTTCGTCAGACTCATCCTCGTCGGACGCCTCTCCGTCGAATCCGTTCCGATCCTCATCCTCGTCCTCCTCATCCTTCTCGTCTGACTGACCGTTCTCATTGACAAGGACGGTGCTGAGCAAGCTCTGCACCTTGGAACCCTTGAGATCGATCTGCTCCCACAGCTGCCTGGCGTCCATTCCATCGATGATGAGCTCGTCGAGCGGGGTGGGCTGGAAGAGGGGGTGCTCTGTCGGCGGTTCGGGCGCTGCGGCGACGTTCTGGCCGCGCTTACGCTTGGCTGAGGATCGAGTCTTGCGGCTCTTTGTCTCCTCCTGCGGCGAGATTGTGTGTAGGAACGCGCCAATCGAGGGGACGGCCAGCGACTCTGACTTGACGGCTGAGCGATGGCAATCGGCGGATGGCGGCGAGCGTCAGCATGCCTGGACGGCCGGAGCTGTATTGCCATGGGCGGCAGAGGAGCGAAGACCGAGTTGGGGGCGCACTTACAGAGGTCAAAGAGCTGCTTGAGCGCTAGGGCCGAGAGCTGGGCGATGGTCTGGTCGCCGTTAGCAAACCTCTCGGGTTCCGATGCGATCAAGTTGGCAAGGCTGTGTGCTTCTGGCAGCTGGGGATGGGGAAGCACCTGAACCACGAACTCGGCGTCGGCCACGTCCGCGGGAGCTGGCGACGTCGAGGCGGATCGGACGTCGGCCATGCTGCAAAGATAAAGCGGCGGGAGGGAGGAGGGGATGAGGGGGAAAGGGTGGAGGCGACAGGCTCGACGGGCTGGGTGATGCGATATGGGTGGCGTGCGGGCAACTTGCGGAGCGCGAGCAAAGGGGCGAAGGGGACGGCGGGGCCGAGCAGAGGCGGGGCACTGACGAGTGGCTACGGGTGTGCCGGATAGCTGAGGGTGAGGGAGGTGGCGTGGTGGTGAGGCAGAATGGAAGCAGAGGAATCGGATGAAGCGGGGCTCAGCTCGGCTTGAATGGCAAAGGTGCGCCGCAACATACCACAATGCACCATGTGGTGGGTGAGCAGTACAAGTCTCCCAACCGAGCCAAAGTCTCTAATTCACTTGCACACCTTTACTCTCAATCACCCAAACAAGCTCACATACAAACCCCGACTCGTAGCGCTCTCCGCACACTCCCGCCTCTCGATTTCAGTATTCCTTCGCCCCCCAAAAAAAAATAAATAAAATAAAATAAAAAAAGAACAAAAAAAAAGAAAAAGGGGGAAAAACTCGAAAACTTTTTGCTGCTTTTCCCTCATCTCTTTCTGTTCCGCTCTTTGTAGCTGCCATTTCCGAATTCCGTGCTGAAGCCACCTCGACGATTACATAATCTTGAATCGGTCCCCGATGGCTCGAGCCAGCCCTTCCTCCCGATTGCTGCCGCCCCGATATCCAACGAATTGGGCCGTGTCTGCCGTTCGGCTAGGCCAAGCGAGGCGGTGGCCAGAAAAAAAGAAGGTCTCGTGTGCAGCCATGCCTGCTGATCCGATCCGATCCGAGCCGAGCCGAGCCGCAACGTCGTGCTCAACGCCACGGACCGCCAAGGTATAACTAGCCACAATCGCGCTACGGCCTCGCTTGATACTTGATGCTGGCCGACCCTGTCTTCACCACGCCGAATCATGCGGGCCGATATGTATGCATACCAATACCGCGCCTCAGATCGCCCTCAAGACCAATGACACGGACTTGACGAGCCTTGGCAAGGCATCTTCACTTGCTTCTCGCTGGCGCCACGCCGCCGAGTTTCTCCCAACCACTTTGCTTCAGATCCATGACTCCAACAGCCTGCCAAGCTTGGCTAGCTGTTTAGCTAGACTACGGTGATGTACAGCCGAAGCAGGCGAGCAGCTTCGTCAGCCCGGTCTCCCAATATGTTTGGGTGAAAAGCCGACGCTTCGGGCAGTCTGAGAGCTTACAGTGTGGCCGGAAAGCCAAAGCCTTGGGTCAAGCGGTACGGCATGATGCATCGCTGACCGCTACACGCGCAGATGGTAACTGGACTAGTCAAAGCAGTGCAGGCAGGTGACATTAACGTGGTAGGCGCTAGGCTCTTTTTGCATACGGCTCGGTACTGGCGGGTGCCAGTGACAAAGGGTCTGCTGCTACAGACAACAAGGTCGTTGGGCTTGCTCCGGTTGCGCTGCGGCGCTCTAGTCTCCGTCTCTCCGGCCAATCCTGTCTACCGTGAACTTGGACTTTCCTGGCCTCTGTAATCCTGCTCAACTTGCACGTTCCCGGTCGGAGTCGGTGCCTATGTCGGCCGCAGGACCGGCTCAGTTCTGAGCAATAAGAGGTGGTTGGGTCAAGAGTGTGTATAGTGTTGAGTTTGTGGGTCTTCAAAGTAGGTACATACATATTGCTGGTTGGCGGGCTGCTCGCCTGCTGCAGTCGGCTTTTATGATACTGTAGTCGCGTGCAGAGCGCCTGTCATGTGCCTGTCACCATATCGACAAACTAAGATGCCACCTTTGTACCGTTGCGATCGACTTACCAAGCATCACAGATCTGCCCTTTGCTGCTTGCGTGGAAGCATGAGTAACTACGCAGCGCGCTACTTAGGTGCTTGGCGGCCATGGATCTAACGGAACGGTCGAGGACCTTTCCAGTCCGTTTGAGGTGCAGCCGGCTCCGTCCGCTCGCGCTGGCGCGAATGGCGCCTTCGGTTGGCTCCGTTCTGGCCTTATTGTCTTCTTTCTACAATCTCCTTTTCCTTCCCTCTGCCTGCGGCCTCGATGGCATACACGACCCCCTTTCGGTTAACATCGGCCATCCAAGTTCTGAGCAAGCGTTGATTTTGCCTGCAGCGGTCTCGGTCCTGACTGATTCGTCTCAGCGAGCCACCGCTTGCTCATCGGGCAAGCCAGCCCAAGAATCGAGCTTGGTCGATTGGTTCAAGTCTTAGTAAGTCTTGGTGCTTTTTGTTTTTTATTATTTTTATTATTCGCTCGCCGCCTGGGCCGTGCTGTTGCTTGAGTCGAGCGTGTTCGGAGGGGCGAGGTGGCCATCGTCGGCTGACTCACCGGCGCGTTGGCTTGGCCAGAGTGAACGCGGGAGAAACACATATCAAATAATATTTGTGTGGTCTTCTTGCAGGATTACATTCCCAGCTCGGCTCGTAGTAATAAGTATTATTGTAACGGTGACGGGACCGGCCTGCAAGCGCGGGAAGGGGTATGGCTACCCGGCGTGTCGTGGCCAGCCTGCGCGGCCTGAGTGGTAACCATGTGCATTATATTACGATTCATATTCTTCTGTTCAAGGTTGGCTCAGATACCCACGGCGCGAGGCCACTTTGCGCTTTGTCCTGTCTAAACCTCGGCGCGCGCAGCTGTGGTTAAGTCACAGCTAGTTGTGAGACGTGACCCGTGCCCTCGCCCGAGGCCTGAATTCGCACCCTCTCATGCTAAATAAATAAATAAATAAATAAATAAATAAATAAATAAAAATAGATACACTACACCCATTCAAAATGCCGCTGCAGCCGGTCTGGCGGTAGGAGCGGGTCGCCGCGCACCACGATCGGTCAAATGACGGCGCGCAGCGGTAGCGAATACGCGTGGCCTGTATGCTCGTGAGCAGTCACAGTTCTACACGGCAGGGGTGACAAGCTGCTGATGCACCGACAATAAACAGGGCAGGGCGAGAGAGGAGGGAAGCGCAAAGGGTGTTCCATGCACGTCCACTCTTCTAGACCCATCACATGCGCCTGCTTTGGCTGTATCCCACCTCCCGTCGTTTTTGTTTTTATTTACTTTTGTAGTGGATTGTTGTCTGCCTATCTTGTGATGGTGAACTGGCAACTTGGCAGTTTGCCTTATTCATTTCTCTGAGCATTCGCCTCGCCTAGTGTCTCTATTCACCAACATTCGTCATGTCAAACGCAAACGTGGGGACTCAGTCTGTGGTTGGTCGCCCGTCCGAACAAGCTTGATAACTGGCCCCTTCCCCTTTCATGTCGTTCCTTCTCTCTGCCCCCTCTTTCCTCCCCGTTCCACCCCTTCCCTTTCACCCAGTTGGTCGCGCCCCCAACGTACCAGCTCCCGACGCGCCCAGCTGCCCTGCCACCTGGAGCTCGGGCTTTATATATATATTGAAAAGCTGCAGCGGAACCACCTGCGGATCCCATACTTGCGTCAACCCCCCTCCCCCGCCCCCTCACGGCTCTCGCTTCGACCCATCGGCGAGGCGGTTGGTGCTCTCGTGGGTCCCCCTTTTCAACCTTACGATACCTGGCCTGCCCTGTCTCATCGAGCGCGGAACATCCTTCATCTCCGAGTTCATCACCAGCACGACCACCGCTGCGCGACGACTCGGCGACGCACCGCCCCTCCCCCTTCTCCCGTGTCGCCCTTCTTTTGCTCGAAAAGGCCGCGAGAAGCTGCCTTGGAGGAAACTGCGCTCTTGCAGGCATCTTGCAGGCATCCCCTTTGCCGATAGACCCTTGCATACACAGGAGCGCGAACAAGACCCTCGCGAGGCGGACGGCCGTTCGGAATCAAGTCCATCACGCCAAGAACACGGCGGCGGGCAGCAGCAACCGAGCATCGGCGACGTCGGCTCTTTGATCGGGCTTGGATCTTCCGTCGAGGCGGCTACGCCCGCCAGGAAGCCGCTGCGCCACCTCCAGCGCGTCCTCGTCTGACCAGGCCTCCAAGGCCCAGCGCCCGTTGGATTCGGATCAAGACGTGGCGCCCTTCGCAACAATGTCGGCTTCAGTGGAAGCGGCGTCCTACCCTACCCCGAGGTCGCGCAAGCTCAGCTCCAAGCTGTCGCTGTCAAACGTCTCGACCAAGAGCGGTACTGTCGGTGGCAAGAACGCACTCACGCCCACCCAGCAAGCCTGGGATGACTCCGATGAATCCCAAGGCATCTCTCATCGTCGCCAGTCATCCCACCCACCGCTGCCCGGATCTGCAGGTTCTAAAGGGACCGACGGCAATACTATCGCCCACCTCTATGCAGTGTTTGGCCTGCCCAAGGATCCCGCGGTTTGGACGCTGGCCGAGGAGGATTGCGTGGCGGGAGTGCATCACATCGAGGGCGCCGTGGGACGTTTCTGGCGGCCCGAGGTCCTAGGCTGCTCCATCTCACCGCCGCCATCCAGCCTCGCCGATCCCAAGGAATTCGAGGAGATCTCAAGGACGACCAGCAACCACTCTAGCTCCAAGAAGGATGGGACGGCGTGGGATTCGGACGCAAAGAAGGGATCGAACCCCAAGTTCATCGAGATGAGCGACGGCCGCGGCGGCATCGAGCGTGCTGAGACGGCCCGCGTGCTCTCCAAGGCGCTCAAGCTCTCCTTCACCCGCGAGATCGAGGTCACTGCCGGTCCGGGCAATTACCCGCCGACGTCCACCTCGCACACCTTCTCCTTTAGCGTGCCGACCATCCGATCCTCGACGCCCTCCTTCAACACGCGCGCCTCGGCCGACCTCCGCAAAGGTACCGCGACGCTGGGCGTCTCTCCCACGGACGTGCACAAGAGCAGCGCGGCGAGCGCCGTGGGCGAAGGCTATGGCCTCGAAGCTGTCGCATCTGGCGTACCGGGTCTCGCCGGTTCTGCCAGTGATGTCTCCACGGGGCTGGCCACCTTTTACGGAGTGGTGCTGACCGTGTGGAGTGCCGCCGACGAAAAACGGGCCAAGGCCATCCGAAAGGAGCTCAATCGCGCCGCCAAGATCCGGGCCGGGACCAGAAACGGCAAGGTCGTCGCTGACGCCGAGGAGGGCGAGCCGCACGAAGATGAAGTCGACTCGAACGCTCACGGATACTCCTTCCTGCCGGAGAACAACACCTTCTTTATGCCGTACGCGATCTGCCTGGTCTCGCGCTACCCGATCTACAACCTCCTCTCGGACTGGAACAAGGCCGCCTGGCACAAGTACAGCCGGAACATCGAGATGCACAACAAGCTGATGGCCGCCATCTTGCGGCAGCCCGCGCCGAGACTCGGCGAAACATTCCGATTGGAGTCGCCGGACGAGGATCTCAAATTCGTCTGCACCTTTCCGGGCGCGTTGGACTGGGGCCGGGGCCTGATCAGCATCGACTTTGTCATGTGGCCGCTCTTCAAGGCGCTCTCGATCGACAACGTCCTCACCGTCTGCGAGATCGCCCTGTCGCCCGCCGGTAGGGTCCTTTTCCTCTCGAGGCATCCGGCGCTGCTCGGAGTTGCGGTCGAGACGGTCAAGTACCTGATCGAGCTGTGCGGCTGGAAGGGCGTGACCCACCAGATATGCCACGCGCGCGACGTCAAGATCTACCTCGAGGATCCGGGATCTTGGCTGATCGCGCTCAACACAGAGCTGCGCAGCATCGCCAAGCCGGCCAAGGAGGTCTGTGTCGTCGATCTCGATATCAACTTCGTCAACTGCCCCAGGCCGCCACCAAAAACGCCGAGCACCCGAAGTGTCCGCGACAAGAAGCGGCGGAAGCTCGTCAATGCGCTCGGGTTTTCGTCGGGTGACTATGGACCGCCTCGCGAGATTACCGAGGCCTTCCCCGCGGGCCGCCTGCGCCCCCTCAGCAAGGTCGAGTCCAGCTCCCGCAGCCTGCCTTACGACCGGATCGACGCTCCGCACTGGTGGGACCAGGGAGCAGTGCTTGGCGCCTTCGACCAGGTCCTACACGAAGGCACCAAGCCCAGCTTCCTCAAGAAGGTCCTCAAGCTCCGCACCGAGACCCAGTCGTCAGCAAGCGCTACCGAGACGGCCGCCATCATCGCCCTGCGCAAGCGCGCGAGTACTTTTGTCGACGCGCGCGACGGCCTCGAAAACAAGATCGGCAGGCTCAACAAGCGCCTTGCCTTCCTGATGAGCGAAGGCGAGATGTGGAAGCAGCAGTTCGAAAAGATCCAACAGCTCGTGGACCGGCTGACCAAGGAGGCCAACGACCTGAGGGTCAAGGTCGATCGCGAGCGGCGCGAGTCCCGCCGCCTCAGCACCACGCTGCAGCAGCGCGACCTGGAGCAGGTGCAGCTCCAGCTCCAGCTCCGCGACACCGAGCAGGCCCGCGAAAAGGCCCAGGCTGAGCTGCTGCGTATGCGCCAGGCGCTGGACTCGTTGGAGCACGAGCGAGAAGCCATGATGGACGAGATCCGCAACGTCGTCTCCTCGACCGGACTGTCCGACTTCAACGTTAATTCGCTGTCGAAGCTCGAAATGATGGCCGAGAGCGCGCGCCGCGACCGTTCCGACTCTCCCGGCAGCGCCATGTCGCACAACAGCGAGCTCAGCATCCTCAAGTCCCGAGCCCTTGCAGAGCAGCGGATCTCGATGGGACATCCGCGTACGGCGAGCTCGGTGCGGGTAGCGGGTGGATCGCGCCTCGGCCATGGCAGCCAGAGTGGTCATGGCGCCAAGGAGGCTGGCGCCAGCGGCGAAGCGGCCGCCGTGGGCCTCTTGAACGACGAGCAGATGAACTACGAGATTCAGAACCGTACGAGCGCCGTCACTGACCAGATTAGCCGGATCCAGCAGCAGCTCGAGTCGACGCTGACGCACCTCGAGAGCCGCAGGTCGGTGACGTTCGACCGCGAGCGTCGACGGCTCTCCAACGCCTCCATCAGCAGCTACCGTTATGAGCATCTGGGCCCCGCCTCGAGCATTGGTCACCACGCTCCGACGGGCAGCACCAGCTCTGTACACGGTGGCGAGCACGGATACGCCCACAGTGGTGGAGCTCCGACGTACGAGGCTGTCGAGAATATCCAGGATCACCGCGATCAGGTCGATGGCCGTGGCCTGGCAACGCCGCGCCGCGCCGGAGTCGCACCACCATCGTCGTTCCGGGCGCCCGCGTCCACGCGTCACGGCTCGCGGCCGAGTCAAAACGTTAGTACGGCAGCAGCAGCGCCGGCTCCGATTTCGAATTCGGCTCCGATGCTGAAGCCCAAACATCCTGCACGTCGGGCCTCGGCTTCAGTTTCGACAAACGAAGAACGCGACTCGCCGCTTGCCAGCAGCAGCGGCCACGATCTCGCCATGATGCCCAGAGCGCCTGGCGGTCAGGTCAACCATCCGACCGAGGCCCCTGAAACCATGGCACCCTCCATCGCCTCCTCCGACGCCTCTCGAGCCCTGCACTCCCGGGAAGCCAGCGGATCCGACCAGACGCGCATCGACACCCCCGCTGCAGTGGCAGCCCTGCCGAGCCAGTATTGGCCCAACGGCATCAAGGAGGTCAGCACGGCTCATAACTCTACCGCCGACACGCTGGTCGCTGACGCCCCCAAGGAGCTCAAGCTCACCATTGAGCCACCGTCCGATCCCGCCACTATCGACGCCGACGACGTCGAGGTTGCCGCCGGCACCAAGGCCAGCACCAGCACCACCACCACCACCACCGATACCGCAGACGACTCGGAGCTGCATAACAGCGGCGAAGACGACGACGACGACAACGCTGGCTTCGATGCCGACATGTTTGCGGAGCCAGAGGGCTTCCGACCCAAGACGCCGCCTCCCACCGTCACCTACTACGACTTTCCCGGCAGTGACGCCAAGTTGACGCTGCACCTCGTCGGCAGCCATCCGCTCTGGGGCCACCTCGCGTGGAACGCCAGCTTCGTCATGGCCGACTTCCTCTGCGCCCACGCCAACACGCTCACCAAGGGCCGCAAGGTTTTGGAGCTGGGAGCCGCGGCGGGCCTGCCCTCGATTGTCTGCAACTGGGTCGAGGCCAGCCACGTCGTCGCTTCCGATTACCCGGATCCCGACCTGCTGGGCAATCTCGTCAAGAACATCGCCTTCAACTGCGGCGAGGACAACAAGAGCACCTTCAAAGGACCGGGCTACGCTGCCGCCGAGGGCTTCATCTGGGGCACCGACCCTACCAAGGTCCTATCGCACCTGTCCGCAGACGGTTCGGAAAAGTTCGACCTGATCCTGTTGTCGGATCTCGTCTTCAACCACCAGGCCCACCCGGCGCTGCTCGACACGTGTGAACGCTGTCTCGCTGATCCGCTCTCGGCCGACGAAGCGGACAAAGACCTCCGCACGCCGTGCGTGTTGGTGTTTTTCACGCACCACCGACCTCACCTGGCCAACAAGGACATGGGCTTCTTTGATCTGGCCGAGGCTAAGGGTTGGAAGGTGCAGAAGCTCGGCGAGTGGTTCCGCGAGCCGATGTTCCCGGACGATCCCGGCGACAAACAGGTCCGCTCCACGATCCATGGCTTCCGGTTGTACAAGGGTGGTCAGGACGGGCTGGCCGATGCGGACGCCTCGGCTCGTCTGACGAGCACCGATTGAAAGTTTCTCGTTGCGTCGCGGTCTTTCCGCCTCGCCCTCTGCAACGCTTTCCGCCTGTCTCCTTCATCAAACTGCCGTGTGCTCTGCATTTGTCACGGTTGGGCTCTGCCTGCGACGCGACGTTGGGCCATCCACCTTTGCACTTGAATTCCCCTGCTGCTACCGCTGCTAGTTCATCTGCAGAGGCGCTGTGCTGCTAGCCGTGCGGCGGCACTCGGTGTTTTTTGTCGTTTGGCGTCATCTCTGCTCCGGTCCCTTGCACACTTTGGCTCTTGTCCCTCGACCCTTGGATCCTACACTTTGCCCAAGCACTGCATTGCATTGCTCCGCCATCTCTTTCCCTCACACACACACACACACACACACACGTTCTATCTCTCTCGTTCTCTCGTCATTTTTGTGCCTCTCGCTTTCGCTCATATTGTCGCCCGCGCTGCTGTGCGCCACTCAGACTCTTGTCCTTTTGGACCCTGTTTGGGATCGGGTGCCCTTTGCCTCGACTCTTGTTTAATTTACAAGTTCAGAAATCATCGTCCTTGGTGTGGGGTGTGGGTGTGGGTAGGTAAGGAGGGAGTGTCACTAGGGCACGAGCTGGTTAAACCAAGTGCGCTGCTGCTCGGGGTCCTTGCCGTGGAGACGGTCCCACTGGTACTTGCAGCTCCACCTTTTGTCGTCGTAGAGGAGCGAGGTTTCGTGGGTGCACCAGCAGCGATTCTGGGTCTCGACGGGGTCCTTTGGACAGTGGAGGAAGGGGGGATGCATGTAGCCGATGTTATCAAAGTGGTGCAGCTCGTCTTTGGCGAGCAGCAGCGAGGCGGCGATCGAGTGGACGGGCGCATCGCCCCATCGTTCGCTGCAGCGATGGGCGAACAAAGAAAGCAAAGAAAAGAGGGAGTAAGGGGGGTTTAGTCGGGGGAAGGGGGGCGGCAGGGGTTGAATACCGCCTTAACTAGCGCCTCGCAAGAAGAGACAGAGAGGTAGTAGCGGGAAAAAGGGAAGGTCGAAGGGGAAAAGGGACGGGCAACGCACTAGAAAAAGCCACCCTGAGCATCGAGGTGCTCGAAAAACGAGCGATATCCTTCGGACCTGAAAAACTCGAGGTCGGCAATCTCAAAGTTGCTCCAAAAGTGGCACATCGAGTAGCCTCGCAGTTTGGGATCGGTGATAAAGTCGATCGCATTGTCGGGATGGATGAAGTGCGGGTTGGCCTGGATCCAGTTTCGTACGTGGATCCAGAGGGTTCGTACGGTCGAGGGGATCTCGTGGAGGGAGAGGGTGAAGCCGTATTTTTTTTGGTTGTCGCGCATGTAGCGAAAGGGGTCGAAGTTGTCGAGGTTGCAGAGGAAACGGACGTTGGGTTCGACACGCCAGTAGTATCGATAGGGGCGGACGAGCGGGTGGTTGAAGAAGAAGCCAGATTGGAACCGACACATTTGGCGGTAGCTCTGGGAGCCTCCGTACGGCATGCCGCCTCGGGCAGCTTTGGACCAGGTGGCTTGGGCTTTTGTCAGGTTGATCAAAGGTGGTACGGACCAGGTATGCGGTTGCACCAGCCCGAAGTCGACGCGCACCGAGGCAGGGATGGCGGCGCGGATGCGCCGCTCGAAGCGGGGGGTGAAGGGTTGGTCGTTGAGGAAGACGTAGGGGTAGCGGTGGGAGGGGTGGGAGTTGAAGGTCGACTCGAGCGTCTGGAGAGTCATGAGCATCTGGGAAAGGTCGGAGTTGCGGCAGAGGACGACGAAGGCTGCAGAGGGAGGGGTGGGGGTGGTTGCTGGTGCGGTTGGCGGCGAAGAGGGAGGTGGGGGAGGCTAGCCACGGGTGGACGGAGTGCGCACGGGTCGTGTAGCGAGGAGAGGTGGTGAGGAGGAGGTAGTGGAGCGCGAAGAGCAGCGGGGCGGCTAGGAGCACGAGGCGGAGGGGTCGTGGTAGCATGGCGAGCGAGAGAGGGAGAGAGGCGAGGGCGGCTGTTTGTAGCGCAGTCGAGGGCATGCCAAGAGAGCGGGGCTTGCAAGCATCATGCGACGAGCAAGTGATGGTGGTTAAGCCGACAGAGGCTGTGTGGCTGCGCTTCCCACTTGGCGCCAAAAGCACGAGCCACCCGATAAGCTTGCAGCCACCGGCGCGACTTGGCCAACAACAGCAACCCACACAACTTGTTCGCCATCCTAGCCTTTTCCGCCGCTACTTACATCACGCCCTGCTTTCATTTCTTCTTCTTCTTCCCCGCACGCGCATCTTCAGTCGTTGCGCACCTTGACCACCACCTTGCCCACCGATCGGCCCTTGAGCAGGTGCTCGTACGCCTTGCGCGCCTCGTCAAACGCAAACACCCACTCCACCTTGGGCGTCACCTCACCTGCAACCCATCCGGAGCAGTCGACAAAGCACCACCCCCAGCGTCAGTCAGTCACTCGGCCCTCTCCCCAATCTTCCGTCCCCCCTTCCTTTCCACTGCCATGCCTCGCCGCACCGTAATCCCGCACCGACACTCACCTCTCTCGACGTGCGCCTGCAGCCTGTCCATAAACTGAATCTCGGTCAGCGCCATGACGTATTTCCTCGGCGTACCGCCGAGCCATCTGGGCCAGTATAGGGCGCGCACCACGTCCCTGAGGAAATGGAGCGCCGAAGACAGCAGGTTGCCGCCGTCGAGCGCCGAAGCTCCGACGTTGTAATACACGCCGCCCGGCTTGAGGAAGCCCGGAGAAGCAAAGTAGGTCGACATCGATCCGACGCAGTCAAGCACCACGTCGAACGGCTCCGAGCCGTGCAGATGCCGCAGCTCCTTGTCGGCGTCGGTGGCTCGGTCTGTATATACACGGGGCGGTCGGAAAGCGTGCAGATCGTCAGCTCAAACGGAACGTCTGTCAACAGGGGTGAGCAAGCGCCGCTCGGGACGGGCCAAAAGGGCGGGAGCCTGTTGCGTGCAGCACTCACAGTCGATGGCCTCGTCGACGCCGCGCTCCTTTACAATCTGGCACTTTTCGCCCGAGGCGGTGGCGACCACCTTGGCTGCGCCGTGGGCCTTGCACATCTGCGTCAGCACCAGACCGACGGCCGAGCTAGCGCCGAGGATGAGCACCTTGTCACCCTTCTTGACCTTGCTGGCGAGCACCTCTGCGGTGAGTCCGACGAGCGTGAGGCCGGCGGCGTCCTCATACGACATGGACGCGGGGATGGGCGCCACCACGTTGGCGTCGGCGACGGTGTAGGTGGCCAGGCTGCCGAGCCCCGTCTTGAAGCCCTTGTCGGGGTGGACGAAGCCGTAGACGCGCGCGCCCGGCTGGAGCCAGGGCTTGCGCGCCGTCTCGCTGCCCGGCTTGACGGCGACCACGTCGCCGGCAAAGTCGCTCGAGGCCGTCTTGGGGAACTTTTGGAGGAAGCCGGGAACCGAGGCGGCCACTTTCCAGTCGACGGGGTTGAGCGCGGCGGCGTGTACTTTGATGAGCACTTGGTCGGGCTGTAGCTCTGGTAGCTTGGCCGTATCGGTCTTGCACAGCGTGGCGGGGAGCAGGCCGCGTCGGGTGTACTGCCACGCTGTGATGCTCGAGGGGACGAGGGAGTTGGTCGACATGTTTTGGATGGGTGGATGGGTGGACGGGTGGATGGGTGAATGGAATGGGGCTGGGGATCGGTGTAGAAGGAGCAAGCAGGAGTTGTAAGGGGGGAAGGGGAGTGGAAGAAGCGAGCAAGCAAGCCACCCGGCTCGGCTTGAAAGGATGGGGATGGAAGGCGATGCGAAGAGCAAGGGTGGGACCAGGTGACGGAATGAGGTTAAGTATATTAGCCCAAGGGAGGAAGACCAAGCACCGGGCTGTTGGTTGGCTGGGCAGCGTAGTTTGCTCTGAGTTACCTCAGGATGTGGGCCTTTGGAACTGGGTATCTGTGCCTTTACTTAATTTTGCAGGGGAACCGGCGGCCCTAACCGGGGCAAAGAAGCAGGCAGGCACGTGGGGGTGGCGTGGAGAGGGGAGAGCCGTGTGTCTTGTGATGCGGGAGATAAAGGTTGGATAGGGTGGATGATGGAGCGAGAGGAGGGATGATGGAGCGAGAGGTAGGAACGGATCCGAGGGGAGAGGAAGGTTAGGAACGGATCCGAGGGCGGAAGGTTAGGATCCTTATTGTATCCTTGTTGGTAATTGGTAGTTGCGTCAGCGCCTTGGCTCGCTCGCTCGTGTGGTGGTTAGCGGGGTTTCGGAGATTAAGGGTCTGATCAAGTTTCGTATTACGGTTGTTGATTGCAGACGTGCATGCTGCGCGGTGCTGCAATACCTAACTATGTACATACAGGAAAAGGTGGATGGGGTGGAGTGGGTTGCAACTTAAGCGCTTGTGCTTATGCTCGTGCTTGTGCTCGTGCTTGTGCTCGTGCTTGTGCTTGGCTAGAAACGCTCAACTACTCGCAACCAACCCACCAACCAACCACTTTTGCCCTTTGCGCCCTCGGCTGCGTGTGACGCGCGTAGATCGAATCCAAATTCCACGCAGCTTCCCCTGTGAACAAGAATAACAACACTCTGCACTACAACGACGCAGCCTAATTTAGCCCAGCCCAGCGCAGCTTGAGGCACCGGCGGCCCAGCTGGCACGCCACACGAAAAGGGCGGGAAAAGAAAAGAAAAATAAAAAATAAAAACAAAAATAAA
>JALNIF010001031.1:0-33476 GCA_026284005.1 Thecaphora frezii | reverse complement strand
CTTCTTTAACCAGTAGTGCGTTTTTGCCCTTCACCCCTCGTCAAAGGTGGAAAGGGCGTTTGCCAAGGCTGACCGGCATGGATCGTTGGTGGCTGGTGGGTTTTTTTTTCTTTTTTTCTTTTTTTTTTTTTTTTGTGTGTGTGTGTGTGTGTGTGTGTGTGTGTGTGTGTGTGTGTTGGCCACAATGCAGCGCTTCGTCCAAGCCACGAGCTACTAGAAGCGGGGCTTGCCACTCGCCCCTCCCCTCGCAACAGAGACGTCGATGTACAAAGACGGAGGAGCCACGTCGAAGCTGACCCGTCGCTTTCGTTGTGGGCGCGAGCCGCTGATTTCGCAGGCGGACAAACACCCCGACTGCCTCGTATCAACCCGACCGAAGCTGAGTTGAACGTTGTTGGCGCTCCACGTCTTTTCAAGCCGCGGACCGAGTCAAGTCCCTTTTTTTTTTCTGGTCTCGCATTTCGAAAAAAGAGCATGTGGTGAGGTTGATTGACTGCCTATTAATTAGTAATTGTTTATCTGGGAGCATCCGTGGGTTGGTAGGGACCAGAACGTGCGCGGTTCTCGTGCTTTTAGGTTGGCCAACGGCTCAAACGAGCCGGCCGCGCAGCCGAAAGGGAGGCGTTGGGGCACTAAAGAAATGCACACATGAACCTGTGCCCTCTTGAGTAGCGTGTCATAGCTCTCATCCGCCACCCACTGCCAGCGCTCTGACTTCCCCCTTGGCAGTTGACGAGCGTACGACGGCGATAACTGTTGCTCAAATCGCAACGTCGTGGGTGTGTGTTGGAGAGTTGAGGCAAGCGGGCAGGCAAGTTGTGCGATGCCTCTGACGTCGCGCAAAACGTCCGTGCGAGCCATGCCGCCTTGCCCAGTTGCATCGCTGCTACGCGATGGTGGGCAGGCGCACCACAGCCTGGCTTGGCTTTCGCCGCAAAAGGTCACACTTTGTTCTTTTTTTTAAAAATAATAAAAAACCCAAAAAACCGGCTGTCCGCCTTGTTCGTTCGGCAGTCAGCGGACGGCGGGCTTGCTAACCGGGCCATCTGCTCGGGAATGCCATCAAGTCTCACCTCCCCACCGGCTGTCTTCAGCTGTCTTTGGCTGATACGCCCCACCAGCCTCGAGCTTGACCCACCTTCCCCTGTCACCTCTCTGAGGAAAAGCATCCGCAAGTCCGGCGAGGAGGTTTAAGCTAAAGATTCGCAAAGGCATTCAAACCCAAAACCACAAAATTCAAACAGTTTAGTGGTGTTCAAGTACGGCGCACGCGCCACCCGCGTCTCGTTACTCAATCACCAAGCCAGCCATGTACGCAACCAAGAAAAGAGACAACAAAAACCGTAACACAGGCCAGAGGCGCAGGTCGTTCTTCCAGGGTGAGTTTCGACGGCGCACGTGTCCGGTTGTACGTAACACGCCCGGCGTGAGTGGTGGGTTGCTCCCTCTTGTCAATTCCTCCATATAGCTAGCTCTACCCTCGCTAGGAAAGCCACGCCTGCCCACCACTCACGCTTCTGATCTATGCAAGCCCTAGGCGGTGAGCCAGCTTCGCTGTCCGACTCTGCAACGGCTCTTCCCCTTTGTCCCTCTTAGGCGGCTCAACAATGCAGATCGGGCCCGACATGGGCAACTCCCTAGAGGCGACAGTGGGCACCTTCTGCTATCCTGCGTCTATGGTGCTTGGCGGCCCACGGCTGTTGATTGCGTTCGTCATTTATGCTTGTTACAATGTTACAATGCTGTCCCGGCGGGCGAGACGGCCGGAAACGAGGTGGGATGCAGCGGAAAAAGAGTAGGGAACAGGGGCCGGTGCGCGGAACAACATCGCTAGAGACAAAACTAAGTGAAGCTGGCAAAGAAAAACGGAAAAAATGTACAGGGCCCGGTCATCGGGCGAATTGGTGTCTCTATGGCGAGGCGTATATACACTGCCGCGGCGAGCGGCGCCGGTCACTCTGAGGGCGCAAGCGTATGCGGATCCAAACTATTGTCCGATGAGAGGCTGGGCAAGCGTATCGCGGAGGCCTTGGTGCACATCGGTTGCGGTTGGGCCGCCCTAGCCTCATTGCGATGACTGATGGGCGGACTGGCCGGCGTTGCGCGATGCCAAGATATTAAAGAGGCTTCATGAGCGCCCGCCACCGTAAGTGTCGTAGCGGTTGTTCAAGGGCGGCGGATAGGACGGTTGCGAATAGGGTCCGCCTCCGCCCGGCTGCGACGAGGGAGGGCCGCCGTTGTACATTGAAGGGTCGACCCAATGGGCTTGGGACTGCGATTGGGACTGCGAGGGCGGTCGCGAGGATCGTCGCCCGCGTCCCGGCGCGGTTGAGCTGTACCTCGCAGGGGGCGGCGGCGCTGCAACGCCTATGGGGGCGTCGTAGAGCTGCCGACCCGATCCCGCCGCGACCGCGGGGCCGTTCGAGGTCATCGCAGCCTTGGTGTAACCGTTGCCCCTGCGACATATGTTGAAGCAGCAGCGCAGGATCGCCCAGAGCAGCAGCATCACGACGATGCCGACCACAATCGTGATGGGAATCGCGATCCGAAGGTTGTTATTGTACCAGCCGCGGAAGGTGTCCTGCCACGATCCCGCCTTGCACTTTCCGTCTTCACACCGACCGCCGTTGCCGCAGCTGGTGCCGTCGACAAAGGTCTGCTGCAGGATGAGGCATCGGTTCGACGACGACGGGTCCTGACAGGATAGCGAGCAGCCCTGGCTGTTGGAGACCGGGCAAGCCTGCGAGAAGCTCATTGAGCTGGTGGACGCCTGCCGGCACTGCAGATCTCTCGAGGTGCAGAGCCCGTTGGCGCACGAGAGACCATCGCCGCACGAGACGCCGTCGTCCTTCTTCTGGTCCGTCGGACACTCGGCCGAGGTGCCGTTGCAGGTCTCGGCGGTGTCGCAGCGGGCGTCGAGCGCGGGTCGGCAGACCTGAGTCGAGGGGGCAAACTGGCAGCGCGAGGTGCAGCAGGGGCTCGTCTGGGGATCGCACTGCGCACCCGAGGTGAGGCGGCACTGCGCAGTGCAGCAGCTGGAGCCCTCGGGCCCGGCGTCGCACTCCTCGCCCGGCTCGAGGATGCCGTTACCGCACTGTTGGATGCTGAGCGTCGTCCTGCGGCCGGGCGTTTCGACGCACGAGGTGTCGAGGCCTCGACCCAGCATCGAACAGATGTTGCCGATCGAGCACTGGCTAAAGTTGTTGATGTTGGGCTGCGACGACGGGTTCATGATATGGTCGGCGCCCGCGTCGCACGTGGACGTGGTCAGCGGGCAGCAGGCGGCGCCTCCCTGCTGCGAGGCGAAGCTGCTCGAGAGGCTGCATCCGGTGGTGCAGTCGTGGATGGCGCCAAAGTTGTGGCCCATCTCGTGCGCCATCACCTGCCACTGCTGCGAGGTGATGGAGCTGACGCCGGTGCCGCTGACGTACTGGCCATTGCTGTCGCTGGCGTCAACCATGCAGAGGGTGCCGAGCCATGCGACGCCAATCTCGCTGCCCGAATTGCACGTCGTCATCAGGTGCCACAGGCCGACGCCGTTGGCCGACTGCTGTCCGCGCCACTGCGAGAATGCGCTGAGCCGGTCGTCGATGGTGTTGCCGGTACATCCCGTGTTCCAAGGGGCATCAGACGGCGCTGTGGACGGGCAGGCGCTGCTGCGGACGTCGAGCTGCACCACGCCGAGCGAGACGTTGAAGGTGGACCGGTACAGGTTCGAGGCCGAGTTCATGTTGTTGAGAATCTCGACGCGGGTTCGGTCCTCGCCTTCGAACCTCTGGGTGTAGGTGCAGTCCGATGCGATGCCCACGTAGACGACCCGCGGACTGCTCGGACAGCCCGAGGTGGAGCCGATTGAATCTTCAAACGAGTTGGTCTGATTACCGCCGTTGGCGATGTCGTTGCCCGTGCTCTGGCGCCGCCCAAAGCTGCCCGGGCTCGGCGTCAGGTAGTCAAAGTCGTAGAAGTAGCGTCGCGAAGAGTCCTCGGATCGACCGATCAGTTGCCGCTCTTCCTCCTCTTCCGAGAACGATCGGCCAAACCAGCCGCCCACGCCTCCGAACAGGTCGCGGCGGCTGAACCTGGGCGGCGTCGGCTTGACGAAGAACGAATGCGCCGTAAAAGGGACGCGGTCGTCGCCGCCGTCGCCGTCGTTCGGTCCAGTGAAGAGGCGGCTGTGGTTGTTGTATTCCAGCCCATCGCTCGAGCAGCCCATCGCGGTCGACAGCTGCGCCATCTCGACGCCGGCCTCGAACGCCTCGCGCTCGGTCATGATGTCCGAGTTGCGGTGCACCAGCGGCGAGTCGGCCTCGAGGTGCCTGCGCTCGACGACGGGGTCGGCAGCGCTGCGCTTGGTGTGGTAGTTTTTGGCGGACACGATGTGGTGCTGGTTGCCCAACCAATCGAACGAACCCTCGAACCTGGGTGTGCCCGAATCGGAGCCATCGTCGAGCAGCAGGATCGCCGCTCGGCCGACGATGCTCCAGTGGTTATCGGTGTAGATATCGCGCTTGAGGCCGGCACGGTCCTCCTCTAGCCGTCGATCGGTGTGCTTGGGGTGGACGACGACGCCGTGGTAGGCGCGAACATCGTCATTGCGCAGCGTCTCGGACCTCGAAATGTAGCTCTCGCCCGAGGACTCGTTATAGGCGTAGTAGTTGACGGTGGCACCGTCGGGATGCAGCAGCTCGTGGTTGGGCTGCAGGTGGAGGTGGAAGTCCTGCGAGAAGGCGCGTAGGCTCAGCCGCAGCGCATCGGTTGAGACGACCGAGCGCGGCGAGCGTCGTTCGGGCGTGCGGGCGTGCGTCAGACCTCGTCGCGCGTGCTGCGCCAGGGCGGCCACGCTCTGCGGCTGCTCGATCACCTCGAGCCGCACGTCGGAGGCATGCGAGATTCGGTGCAGCGGTCGGGGCTTTTGCGAGCGCGCCGCGACGGTGGCGAGCAGCGCGATGCCGACGAGCAGCAGCAGACGCACCGGAAGGACGAGCGGATGGAGCGACTTCATGTCGGAGGCGTCTGCGAGTGGCGAGCCCCGAGCAGCGCTTGCGCAACGGCGGCTAGTGGCTGCCTCGTCGATGGAGGTGCTGCAACGTCGCTTTTGCGTCGATATCGAAGCGAAGCGGGGCCACCAAAGGGGAAACCGGCCAAACACGCGCTCGAAATACTCGGCCGCCAGACGGCAAAGTGGAGCTGCTGTGGCGGGTGTGCGGCAGGCTCGTGCCGGCGCCTTGCCGGTCAGAAAGGCGAGGTAATGAAACCAGACGGCCGAACCCGAGGGCGCAGGGGTGGGCGTCGAACAACCAAGAAACCGCACGCCTACAATGACCGCCGATCGGAACGGGGAGCAAGGGCCAAGAGCGGATATGCCTCGCTGATAACCAGACGCTAGTCGAACCCTGAGCCAAGAAAGAGAGCGACGAGACTTGGGCGGGGCGACGACGTGCAGCGATGGGTAGGAAGAGCGGAAGAAGAGTGGGAGGGCAAGGAGCAAAAGAGGCGATAGGACAAGAAGCAAAGGGAGGATAGGGGAAAGGGGCGAGGTATCAAGCGGACACGCAACGGGGTGGCATGGGTGGAGAGGGCAAAGAAGCAGTGCGAGACGACAGCACCAGACGGCCGAGTAGCCTGACCGCAGCGCGCGTGCGAGCGGGTGGCGGATCAGAGGGAGCGAGCAACTAGACTAGAGCGGAAAAGCAGCCTTGGGGGTGGTCTCTGGCGAACCAAGCCAGGTTGGAGGATGCGGCCCAGCTGATTATTGACGACGACATGCCACAGCATCTCGAGGTGTTTCGAGGATGGCCAGACGAGTCGAGTAGTGAGTCGTGGAAACAAATAGCAATCGCATTCGTAATGCGGGCCGACGCTAAAGTCGAGTGTGGTGTCGTGCGTTTGGCAGGGCAGAGGCGCGTACGTTTGACTAACCCCTCCCAGCCCACAGCCCATAGCCAACAGCCCACAGCCCATAGCCAACAGCCCACAGCCCATAGCCAACAGCCGACAGCCCATAGCCCACAGCCCAGCCTGCAACTTGAGCGCGCGGGAGGCTGCATCTGCCACGCAAGGAGGCGCAGCTGTGCAAGACGCAGCCTCGAGCCGAGCCAACCGAGTGCACTTCACGCTTGCAAGTCCTCACCTCAAGCCCGCAAATCTGAATTAACAGTCTTAATAGCTTTGTAGCTCTAACCTCATCACAAACCACCCGCCTCTCACCCCAGCACCACATAGCTGCTGTTCCGAATAAATAGCGTACGTAGTTGCCCAATTCCTAATTTCTATTAAGGCTCTGCAAAATTAAAATACATACATATATGAGTAAGCTCAACTCGCCCCCTTGCCCCTGCAAGCTTGGCTGTTTCCATGAATATGAGTAGTGTGAGTCACAGCTAGCCTGTAGTGTAGTCAAGCATCATGTGCATTCACTGGTCGCAAACCTCTGGCGACCTGACAGCTCCAGCGCCGTTACCGCGCAAGATTTGGCACGGCTGGGCGGGGTCCAAGTCCGCCCGCGTCATGCTCTTCTCTCGAGCTTGGCATTCGGCCCTTTGGCGTAGGCGTCACAGGTCCAAAGTGGACTCGCCGGCGCCCGACAGCCCCGCCCGCTTTTTTTTTTTTTTTTTTTTTTTTTTTTTCTAATGTTGCCAAGAAACACCCTAGCCTTTGCGCGGCCAGCACGAGTGGCGCTACTTGGGCCAAATTCCCAAGCGCCCAGCCAGCGGAAGACGGGACCAAGCCTGCCTGCCTGGCCGGTTACGCCTCGTCTCTTCACCATCTCTCTCTCTCTCTCTCTCTCTCTTTTGGCGCCGGCCTCTGACCAGACCCAGTCGGCCACGCCGCTCCGATGGCTTGGCGTAGTCGAGCAGGTAGAAAAAGGGGCGACCGCGTGCGCCCTACCACACCAGACTCGCCGCCCAAGTCCCTGCTCTGACGCTGCTCGCCGGTGGCCTCTCGGCGCGCGCATACAGGATGGGTGGGGTGGCGGTGTTCACGTACCTGCTCGTTGCTTGTGAGGCTGTATATGCTTAAGGCCGCGCGTCCAAGAGTCTTGGAGAAGTGATAGACATAAGACAAGCCAGGGCATCGACCGAACCTCGTTGTGACCGCGTGGGGGCATCACGCAGGCGGTACTCGAGCCCCGCCGATACCGATATCAACCCAGTCCGCCGTAGCGCTGCTCGGCTGCTTTCCCCCCGGACTTCTTGGCATCCGACCGAGGGATCCCGACGTTGCCATCGTCGCTGTCGTCGCCTGTCGCCACTTGTCGGGTGCAGACCTTGGTGCTTGGTAGCTTACGAGATCCGCGATGCCAAGCAACTGCCGCGCAGCCGCTAAAAGCAAGCGCTGCCGACGTCGCTTCAGGGTGGCGCACATCGACCCCTCTGTCCAACTTTCTAAACTCTCTCTCTAGCCTCCCATCGGCCCTCGTCGGCCTCTCCGTGATCTAGCAAAGCATGTCCCGGCTCAACCCTTGCCCTTCAACGAGGCGATCCACCACGACGCCGACGCGAAAAGCCACACACGCGACCTAGCCGTCGATAGTAGATGGATCGGCGCTACTCTCGCACACTTATAACGCATCGTTCGCTTGGGGTGTTGGTCGTGCAGGTAGATAACAGCCCAAGGCTGAAGCCTTGAGGAACTTCGAGGCTTGTCAGCGTCTCCAGAGTATGGTTTGTCATGCATGAGGAAAAACTCAATCAGAGCCGACGACCAACATGTTCGAGGGCTTGAAACTGAGTTGACCCGTATCAACACTTCTATCAACTTTACCGTACTACCGAGGCCAACTTGACAACAACCGAGAGTGAGATCGCAAAAATGGGAATGTGTAATCGATTCATAAGTCTGTGAGCGCCTTCAGAGACAGGCTGTGGGGTAGACAAGTCAAGAGATAGCTAATAGTACATAAGGGCCAGGCGACAAAAAAGAGAAAAAAGGTAGAAGACAGGGAACCAGCTGCAATGAGAACCAATCGATGGAAGGCTAGGGGAGATGAGGATGTGTCGTCTAGGCACCGAAACCGTAAAGGGTTCGGCCCTGTCGCTTGAGGGCGTAAACGACGTCAAGAGAGGTGACGGTCTTCCTCTTGGCATGCTCGGTGTAGGTGACCGAGTCGCGGATAACGGACTCAAGGAAGAGCTTGAGAACACCTCGGGTCTCATCGTAGATCAGGCCCGAGATACGCTTGACACCACCTCGACGAGCGAGACGTCGGATAGCGGGCTTGGTGATACCCTGAATGTTGTCGCGCAAGATCTGTTGTGACGAGGAAAGTGGAAGGTGAGGAGAGCAGCGGAAAGTGGCGTCAGTAAAAGTGGCGAGGTTACGTGTTTGGGTGGCAAAAAATAGGGGGTGCGAACCGAAGGCAAAGTCGGGCGCGCGCTACCGCCATCTCGAATCGAGAAATAGCGAGTAAGCTAGCTCGGATGCGGCTGAGCCCACTGAAGCGGGTTGCCCGCCGAGGGAATCGAAAATCGCGACAAGGATGCGAGGGGGAAAAAAAGAAACTCACCTTTCGGTGACGCTTGGCACCGCCCTTTCCAAGACCCTTGCCGCCCTTTCCGCGTCCGGTCATTGTGAAGTAGTGTGTTTGGGTGGTGGTGGGGATGAGGAGTGGTTGGTTGTGTGGTGGATGCGAGGCTGAGGTTCGAGAAGAAGGCCTGAGTGGTCTGGAAGTGAGAGTGTGTGGGTGAGTGAGGGAGGAAAAGGCGGGTGGGGAGGGTTCAGGGTGGGGTATTTGTAGGTATGCGACGTGTCCAAAGTTGGATCGTCCTGGCCAAGAAGAGTGAGTGAGCGAGTGGTCGAGCTCTCACCCTGTCCCGCCGTACGCTCGAGGCGAGGATAGAGCGGCGAGTTGATTGCTGGCGCCCAGCTCACTCTTGCCTGCGCGCTACCGTCGATGCACGCGTAGAAGCTTGATCAAGCGAAGCACGAGAGGCGGGCTGACGCCCCGCCGGCCGGCCTCCAGCCCACGACGTGACGGGGCGCACCGCGCAAAGGGGCGCGAAGCGCGTGCGCGCCGCCGCGTTCAGTTGCTCCCGCCGTCGCTCGCCCGGCCCCACGCGGTTTCGGTTTTTTCCGCCTGCTTCTTTGGGCCGATTCAGCGAGCAACCAAGGTGAACCGCGAGCGCCTGCGCGTTTGGGGCTTGCCGGCAATGCGGATTCCGTCCAATCACAGTGCGCTTCCAGAGTGATTAGAAAAATGACGAATTCAATGATGAAATCACGGCAACCATATTGATCAGCTTGATCAGAAGAGCGAGCTAACCAGTAAAAGAGACCAACAATAAAACCTAACTAATGCGTCACGCGGACCCAGAGGGCAAGCCTGAATACAAACAGATCACAGATCACAACTAATGACGCGCTTTCCTTTTCTGCCGAAGCTGTCCACAATTTCGGATTTCCCGTCCGCTAAGCGGGACGGCCATCAAGACGCGCGTGGCCGACCGCAGGCACGCTATTTTTTGGGGGAGTCTGCCCTGGACAAGCACGACCGAGACGCGTCGGCAAGCCAGCTGGGACCCTGAGATCATGGTTTGATGCGCCAGCGAAGCCAAAGGAGGATGAAGGGGGAAAATGCCGGCCGAACTTGCGGGCGAGGAAGTCGATGGGCGCGTCATCGGCTGCAGCGTCTCAGCCTTGGCCTCGCTCCGCTTAGCTGGAAATTCGTTGCGACGCGTCGCGAGGGGCGCACGTCAATCTCCACCAACGCTCAGGCACTTCCAGCAGGCGTTTCGGTGCCATTTTTCGTGGCCAACTCGCTGCCCAACGCGCTGGCGAAGCCGGTCGTGTGGGCATGACGCGCCTTCACACTGAGAGAAGGTTAGACCTTGGCCCACACCGATGCTGTCCTCGCTCGCCTGTCCTTGCAAGCCATGCAGCGCGACACGTACCCACTCAACGCGGCGGACAGGGCTGGAAATTTCCCACCGTTGGGTCTTTGCACCCCGACGTTAGGGCCCAACATCGGCCGGCCGACATACATAAGGCACTTCGATTCGTTTCCTGTCCCTTCTCTTCCTCCATCACTCCACCTTTCTTTGCATCAAGCACCGGCTCTCTCCCTCTTCCAGACATACCTTCCTACCAACTCAGCCGCCCCACCCCCGCACAATATACTCACTATGGCCCGAACCAAGCAGACTGCCCGAAAGTCGACCGGCGGTAAGGTAAGTTTCAGCACGGTCGCAACCCGGCTTTCCCTGATATAGCTGGGTCTTTATTGGCGGATGTACACTGATATCCATCGCACCCTGGCTTCAATGCCTTTCCAACCACCTACACCTGTAGGCTCCGCGAAAGCAGCTCGCCACCAAGGCCGCTCGCAAGTCGGCCCCGTCGGCCGGTGGTGTCAAGAAGCCCCACCGATACCGCCCTGGTACCGTCGCCCTCCGTGAGATTCGACGATACCAGAAGTCGACCGAGCTCCTCATTCGAAAGCTCCCCTTCCAGCGTCTCGTCCGCGAGATTGCGCAAGACTTCAAGACTGACCTGCGATTCCAGTCGAGCGCTGTCATGGCCCTCCAGGAGTCGGCCGAGGCCTACCTTGTTTCGCTGTTTGAGGACACCAACCTCGCCGCCATCCACGCCAAGCGTGTCACCATCCAACCCAAGGACATCGCGCTCGCCCGCCGTCTCCGAGGCGAGCGAACCTAGACGCAGTCATCCTCATCGCGCCTCTGCCCCCCTTTCCACCTCCGTTTGGCTTTCTTGCTGGTAGCTAGCACTGGTTCTTGTGTCTCCAACCTCTTTTTTGTTTCCTGTTTGTGACCGACATGTACTTATAGCTTTTTTCCCTCTTGGCTCTGTTGCATTCTTACTACCTATTCCAACAACGCGTTGTGATCTGTGGGACTGTGAAAGCCTTGGGCGGCTGAGGAAATACATGCCCAAGTTGGTGTTGGAAGCCTGTGGGTGTAAGCGTTTTTGGGGCCCAACTAGCGTCCTCGAAACCGTAGCGTTGGTTCCTGCCTTTTTTCGTCCGAGAGGGAGGTCGTTTCAGTTTCACGTGAATGTCTTGATCGGCTACTTTCACCATGTGTAGCCATCGAAAGCCCGACTTCCAAGTACGTGAGTTCACCACACACCTGCCCTATATTCGTATTGACTTGGCTTGCTGGCGACGCGGACCTGACGCGCGAACGGGAAGGGTGCTGGTCCCGCACGGCCCTCGGGTAACGTTGGAATTTCTGATTTTTGCGGTTTCACGCTGTTGGCAGCCTCACGACGATGACGCGAGGAGGCAGTCAACCGTGCCAAGCAAGGGCCCACCGGCTGTTAGGGACGTGGTTGGCTGAGGCCGATCGCTGCGTCTGTCTATACACTTCGTTCACCTCCGCATTTTTTTTTATTTTATTTTTATTTTTGCTTTTTGTTTGGCTCTGCCTGTTGGAGAGTCCACGCTGGATGCGGCGGCGCCACGGCGCTTCCGAAACCGGCTTGACGGCGCTTAGCCGGTACTGGATGCTATTCTTCCGATGCTGATGGAGTACCAACGAAGTGGGTGCAGTAGTAATAATTAGAATGGAGCCTAGTGAATAGAGAGAAGTGCATGAGCAGTACATGCCACTGCACTACTGCGCCGAGCAGAGCTGCAGCCCTCGCTCCCCGAGCAGAGCCGCTCGGGCTTACAGGCGAGCCTGGACCGGTACGCCGCGCTCTGGCCCCGGTTTCGGCCTCCTGTGCCGGCCATGCATCTGCCCCGCCTTTGCTCCAAAGCCGGAGCGAGGCTATATATTGGGCCCTCCTAGCTTCGGTCCTATCATCTCTCCTCCCATCCTTCATCTTTTCACGCCCATCTTTGAGCCTCGGCGTTACTTGACTTCCTTGCACCACCATCGCACCGCAAATCGCGCCCATCACACAGAGATACACATACGCAGACGTTCCATCATGTCCGCCTCTCGCCAGGGAAAGCAAAACATCCTCGCACAGCACGACGATGACGGTGAGTGGCGCTCGGCCTTGGCGTATCCTCTTCCCCTTTTCCTTTCTTCGTTTCTACTCCCATTTGTCTCTTTGCTCCTCCTATACCACCCGGAGCAAGGAGCACCGGTCTCAAAGGGATCGCGGTCGCTGCTGTACCTGGCGGCGTGTGCCTTCTCCACGCGCATCTCCCTATTGCCTTTCACTCCGCCGCTCAGTCTTTGAGCTTTGTGAGCTGGTTTGCTGACCTTGCACGCTTCGCTCTGTCGCAACGGCCCTTCCCCGTCCCTCGTCTTCCAGTCGTGATTGTTTCGGCCCTTCGAACGGCCATCACGAAGGCCAAGAAGGGCGGCCTCGCGCAGTGCTGCCCCGAAGAGATGCTCGGCAACGTTCTTAAGGCCGTCGTCAAGGAGTCCAAGGTCGACCCCAAGCTGATTGAGGATGTCGCGGTCGGAAACGTTCTGCCCCCAGGAGGCGGCGCTACCGTTGCCCGTATGGCGACGCTGTGGGCCGGCATCCCCAACACCGCCGCCGTCAACACCGTCAACCGACAGTGCTCCTCGGGCCTCGCCACCGTCAACCAGATTGCCAACGAAATCGCCCTTGGTCAGATCGACATTGGTATCGGCGCCGGCGTCGAGTCGATGACGCAAAACTACGGTGCGGGCGTGATGCCCGAGAAGCTCTCGGATGCCGTCATTCAGAACGAGGAGGCCGCCGACTGTCTCCTGCCCATGGGCATCACCTCAGAGAATGTGGCCAAGAAGTACAACATCGACAGGAAGAAGCAGGACGCGTTTGCCGCTGAGTCGTTCCGCCGGGCCGCGGCTGCCCAGAAGGCGGGCAAGTTCAAGAGCGAGATTGTCACTGTCCAGTATACCGACGATGAGGGCAACACCAAGACGATCGACGCCGACGACGGCATCCGCGACGGCGTCACTGCCGAGAGCCTGGGCAAGCTTAAGCCCGCCTTTGCCAAGGACGGCTTCACGCACGCCGGCAACGCGTCGCAGGTCAGCGATGGCGCTGCCGCCGTCCTGCTGGCGCGACGTAGCGTCGCCAAGAAGCTCGGCCTGCCGATCCGCGGCAAGTTTGTCACGGCGGCCGTGGTGGGCGTGCCGCCCAACATCATGGGCATCGGACCGGCCTTTGCGATCCCCAAACTGCTCGAGCTCACTAAGCTCAACAAGGATGACATCAACTTTTACGAGATCAACGAGGCTTTCGCGTCGCAGGCCGTCATGTCGATCGAGCACATCGGCCTCGATTACAACAAGGTCAACCCGGTCGGAGGCGCCATCGCCCTGGGTCACCCGCTCGGATGCACGGGCTCGCGACAGATTGCCACGGCGCTTGCCGAGGCCAAGCGACGCGGCGGCAAGCAGCTCATTGGTGAGTACAGCGTTGGACGCAGTCAACGGCCACCTCGAACCGTCCCTTTGCAACTGTGGCCCAGCAGCTCGATGCGAGTATCAGGATTGGATTGTACTGACTACCGCCTCGTTGTTTTCCATCCCCCTTTCTCCTCCTCCTCGGCTGACAGTGACGAGCATGTGCATCGGATCGGGCATGGGTATGGCTTCGCTGATTGTTGCGGAAAACTAAGTGGTGGTGTTTTGAGATTTGTGCTACGATTTATAAGCTACGCCGTAACTACACCCGGAGATGAGCAGGTTCCAAGGCAATTGAAAATCTTGTTTAATGCATCCTACTCTGCTCGTATCTCACGTTGGTACGAAGGAGGAAGACCAGGACGGATAATGGGACATCGCACCTTGTCGCCACCGCACCTTCCACGTTGTTCCTAGGATTGCGGACCCATTGGCTGACGCCCGAACCCTGCAGATCCGCGTTGACCTTCTGTTCTCGCCCGTGGACATGCTTGGTGCACATTGCCTCTGACGCGCACCTAGCCAAGCTGCGCGCTTCCCTATACACCTACACCTCTCCGTCCAACACGTGCAGCTTGCCCATGCAAAGATACCCAAGGCTTGGTTCTGTCGCCAATCAACGTGGCATCAAAGAGACTGCACAACGAGCCCACGTTAGGGACAGTGTGGGGCGCCACTCCAGGCAAGACTGGTAGGACTCGCACTCGCCTCTATTCACCTCGAACAAGCTAGATTATAGACTCAAAAGAGTACATCTACAAGGTGTCAAAGATGGGTGGGAGAGGGGGAATCTACGCCTTAAGCTGACCCTGGCTCTCTCGCAGCTTCAACTCCCTGATCGCCTGTCTGATATCCTCCTTGAGATCCTCCAAATCCTCTAACCCGACCGAGACGCGAATCAGCCTCGGGTCCTCACTACTATCGCTGACTTTGCGGTGTTCCATGAGCGACTCAACGCCACCGAGCGACGTGGCGGGGGTAAAGAAGGTGACGAGGTGGGGCAGCAGACGCGCGTACTCTGGCTTAATGGTGCGGAAGGCAAAGGTGGGCGACCACCCTCCCGCCATTTGCTGGCGCGGATCGAATCCCCACCCTTCCGTCTTAGCCAACGGGTCGTTGTCGACGTCGGTTCGCGGCTGAAGCGAACAGTGCCACGTCCTCCCCACTACGGTGGCGTAGGCAATCTCCTTATCCGCCTCATCGACGCTACCCTCGGGCGGATCGGGGAGCGACAGCGTATGAAGCCAGTGGGCGAGCTTGGTGGCCGTCTGGCTCTGCCTTTCCACGCGCAGCGTGAGGGTGCGCAACGAACGCAGGAGGAGGTACGCCTCGAGGTTACCCAGCGTCGAGCCAAGGAAAGTTCGATCCTTCCACAGCGCGTCCCAGTGCTGCTTTTCCTTTACCGCCAGCACGCCGCAGAGCACGTCCGAGTGGCCGCCAAAGTACTTTGTACCCGAGTGCATCACCATGTCGGCGCCAAACGCAAACGGGTCCTGCAGCGGCGGCGGCGCAAACGTCGAATCCACCACCATGCTACCCCCCGCCTCGTGCGCGCGCTTGGCATAGTAGGCCAGATCCCTCGCCTCCCCCGTCGGGTTGAGCGGCGTCTCTACCCACACGAGCAACCCTCCATCCCTCTTGTTGTCCTGAGGGAACCTCGGAAACTCGGCATCGAGGTCGATGATATCCACCTTTCGTCCGCGGCGGTAGAGGTTGAGCGACTCGTGGCACCCGTGGTAACCTTTACGGATGGCGACGACCGAGGGCGAGTAAAAGCACAGCGCCGCAAACACAGCGTTGAGCCCCGAGGCGTAAGTGAGGGCGTGACCGGCGAGCAGGGTGGAGAGGACCTTTTCGACGCGGATCGTGGTGGATTGCGAGTATCGACTGTAGATGTGGGTGGGCGGATCCTGCATGTCGAATTCGCCCTCGCCCTCGGCGTGGAGGCGGAGCACCTCGGCGGCGGCAGAGTCGGGATGCGGGGCGCGGTAGGTGGTGCTGGTGGTGAGCGAGGGGGCGATGGGGTGGTTGGGGTGGAGCGCGATGTCGTCGTCGTCGCGGTGCAGCAGGCGCGTTGCCAGACCGGCACGGGAGAGTGCGGCGGCGTGCGAAGGCGCTGATGCCGACGACGACGGCGCAGACGAAGACATGGTGGAGTAGAGGGTGGGTGTGTGGGTGTGTGGGTGTGTGGGTGTGGGTGTGGACGGTGGACGGTGGACGGTGGATGGTGGTCGACAACGACGACAGTGTCAAGGGTTGGTCGGGTGGGGTTTAAAAAGCACATGCCACTAAGACTGCTTCTGCGACTTGGCCTCTCGAGTGAGTCCGGACCAAGCCGAGTCGAAGCCTTCTGCTGCGCCAAACCAGCCAGCCACCCTGCCAACCAGCCACCCTGCCAACCAGCCAGTCGCCGCACTTGAATAGCAAGCACACCACCCCAAGCCACCCCCGCATCTCCAGTAACCGTGCACCACCAACACCCTTCACACACACTCGGCCACAAGCAATAGCCAGCCAGCAAACGCAACAAAACAACAATCAATTGGCTCAACGCATTCCACCACGTCCCACACCGCCACGACGCCAGCGTATCCATAACCAATCATCGCTCACTCCTCGAATGATTAAGCAGAACAACAACGCGCGGAAGGCAGGGGCGCTCCGCGGCAACCAAACATTACCAAGCCATAGGCTCTAGATGCGCCACCCCACCATACTGCGACGTTCAGCATCCGCTCAAAGAGCCGCCCGCCCGCCCTCCCCCCTTTGCGCCCCTTGGGCTTGGTCCTGGGATCTCCCCAATAGATGCATCGTCACAGCTCTCACTTCCACGTCTAATCCTAGATCCGCCCGCGTCAAGGTTACCACAAGCTTCCTACCGACTGAGAAAATCCCGATCCCCCCTTACTAACCCCTCCTGCCTTCGGTGGCAGCCCGGGAACAAAGAAAAGCGCGTTAGTCCTTCAACCGCGTCGGAAAGAGGTAGCATTCTTACCTGCAGACGATCAAGTCACGAAATGGTTGGCGGCAGAAGCTGCGAGCGGCACGGCCCTTGGCCAACTAGGGGTCAGGAAGTCCCGCTCGCCTTTTTGCCGTCAGTCTTGCGTATGTGCTTGAAGGCCATGCCCGTCCAACGGCTGTCGAATGTTAGTAAAGGCATGCGAAGCGGGGCGACTAGGCCGAGCCGAGAGGAAACTGGTCCGCTCGGTGCAGGGAATGCTTGGTCCAGCAATGGACTGAAGATGAGGGTCCGGCCTATCACTCTGTCTTGAAAGATGGCGGTTGATCGGCGCAGAAGGGCGATTGAGATGCCGCTTGCGCGAAAAAGGAGGCAAGGGCGCAAGGAGGAAGAAATGACTCCTATGCCCAGGGTCGCTACGCCTGCTGGTCCACCCTGGCTCGCTTCAGATCGTTGTTGGCCAGTTCGTCGACCTCTGCGCCGTCGTCCAGCGACCGCTTGCCCGAGGCCGGCTCGACGTGCGCATCGTCTTGGCCGTTGCCGTAGATGCTCTCGTCTGTCTTCGAGGAGGCCGCTGCTGAAGCTTCGATAACGCCGCCTTCCTCGTCGTCTTCGTACTCGACTATCTCGTCGTCCCCTGAGGATCGATTGTAGTGCCCAAAGCAAGCATGCAGGTCAGCGACATGATCTGCAGACATGGGGGGCATGCCCGCATCGAGGCTGTGGCATCCTGTGCACGTACCAGAGTGTCGGTGCCCCTCCCCTCCGGCGTCGATGTGAGTCACGCCGGCGGATTCCTCGGAGCCTTCGATGGTGACGGAGCCTTCGGCATCCTCTTCTTTGTAGGTACCGTCCCAGGCGCCGTCCGGGCCTGCGTCCTCGTACTCGACGTTCTTACCCCTGCCCCCTTCCTCCTCCTCCTCCTCATCATCATCATCATCCTCCTTCTCCTCTTCCTCTTGTTCCTCCTCCGCCCCATCTTCCTCCAGCTCCTCCTCTACCCCGTCCTCGTGCCATTGCTCCTCTTCCGCGTAGTCTTGCTCCTCTTCCCACGCTTCTTCTGCTTCTCCCTCGCCATCGTAAGCGCCGCCTTCGCCCTCGACTTCACCCTCCTCTCCGTCTTCGATTTCGTCCACCTCTTCCTCCTCGCCATCTTCGTCGACGGTCACATACGTCTGATCCGCCTCTGCCTGCTCCCCCTCGGCCTGAACTTCCTCGGCCTCGTGCGGGCGCTCCTCGGCTCCGTCGACTACATCGCCGTGGATTCCAGCCTCGTTCGCTGCGATGGCAATGGGTTCTTCGACGGCACGAGCATCTTCACCGGTAGCTTCGGACGCCGTCATGCCATGAAGCTCATCGACCAGCGGCTCCCGCACCGGCCCTTTGCCCTTGTCGGCGGTAACTTCGGCAGCGTCATCACCGCCGTGCTCGATGGACTGTGCGACCGCATCTTCGTACGCCTCGTGCGAGTGGTCTTCGATCTGGGCATTCTCGGCAGAAACGATGTCTTCCAAGGCCTGGGCAGCGGCCTGCGGGTTGGCCTCGCCGGTCTCGAGCTCGTCGTCCTCGTCGTTGAGGTCGGCCTCGGTCACGTCAGCTTGATGCTGCGCATGGTACGGAGCCGCATCCGCATCTTGTGCTTCGGCCGCCTCGCCTTCGTGCTCCAGGTCGACATGCTCGCCTTGCGCCTGCTCAATCATGTTGGCAACGTGCTGCGCCAGGGCATTGTATCTGGAGATGAAGCGCTGCGCCTCCGTCACCAGCAGGTGCAGGCTGGTGTCGTACCCCAGCCCCTGGTGAAGCTGGAAGAGGTCGTCCAGGGTAATGTCCCTGCAGTAGACGTTGTCCTCTGGCACGGTCAGGTCGAGGTCCGGCATGTGCAGAACGAGCTCGGTCGACTCTTCCAAGAACTCTCCGAGACAATCTTTAACCCGCAGCGAAGCAAAGAGGTTCTCCAAAGGCTGCCAAAAGATGTCGTCGGCCACCTTGAGCTTGGGCGCGGGGATATGGACGGTCACCGGCGCCGCTGCTTCGTGGTCGGCAAAGGCGTCCGCCTGCGATGCACCGAGGTAGGATGTCGGTTCGTCGTGCGAGAACAGGACGAAATCTTGCCCGTTGAACGACACCCGCACCGTCGGAGGGGCGGTGCCGTCCTCAGAGACTAGGCTGTGGTCAAGCTGATCCTCCTCGGTGGCGTCATGGTCCGCGGACTCGTCCACCTCGTTGGCTCGATTCGGTTGCGCTTGGTTGTGTTGGGCCTCTTCGCGCTCGACATGCGTTGCATCAGGAGAGCCGGGGCCCCGTCCGACGTTGTCGGAAGGATCGGCGCCGCCGGAGGCCGCCGTCGTGTGATTGCCCGCAGCTTCCACAGATGCCGCCGCTGGTTCGCCAGCGACTCTGCCCTCTGGACTGTCGTCGGTCGATCGAGGCAAGCCGCCGTGCCGACTCTCAACGTCAGGTGCGACAGCCGGTGCAGGAACTGCGCCAGCGCTTTCCACGCGAAGCGGGCCGCTACGAGGTGCGTCCCGGTCGTCGGCGCTCGGAAATCCATGCGCACCGTCGGCGTGTGTTTCGAGTGACATGGTCTCGCCGGACGCCCCGGCTTCCGCAAGCCCTGCTGCTGCAACCGCCGCTTCCTCGTCAAACTCGACGTCGGCATCGACGGTGGGGGCGGCGGATTGCCCTTGCTGCAACTCGTACTCTTCGGCCATCATGCCGTCTGGAACATCCTCCTGCTGGAACGACTCGTACGCCATCAAGTCGTCCAACGGTGGCTGCAGAGGTGGTTGGTGGCAGGCGTGCTGCGGGGGCAGGTGCGACGGCCCAGGGATTCTCATCTCATAATCGATCTCGCTTGGGAATCCAGTTGGCAAATCCTCAGCGATCTCCATGATGGCGGCGACCGATGGCGCCTAACGCGCACTCGTTCGGGTACGTGGCTGCAAACGCAAGACAAGGTTGCAGAAGAGCGGCAGTCGAGCGACGGTCAAGCGGCGGTCGAGCTTGGTCCTGCGTCACCCCCGGTAGGGTCCGCTGGACGGTATGGTGCAAGGGTAGTCCGATGTACAGAGACTGGTGTCAACGCTGCTGGTAAATGCGGGATTTTGGTGGATTGCAGATTGCAGAGACGTCAAGGGCAAGGGGCACAGTGGAGGTACATGGATTGTGTATGGATGAGAGGGAGAGGGAGCGAAAGGATAAACCGATAGAAGCAAAGGGCGGCGGAATGGTGTTCGATGGCAGCGTGGCAAAATCGATAGGATTTCGGACCCGCCATCCGCCTCCGCCGCGCGCGGCCTTTTTTTTTTTTGACTCAGCCAAGCCTGCAATGGCCCAGACTTGATGCGGAGCCGAACGCGGACCCCTCGCCTATCCGCTGGCAAACGGAGGTGCCGAGAAGCGCGCAGAAGCTGGAAGAGGGCGAGAGAGACATGACAGACACACATAAACAGGGGCAACCACGGAACCCTCCTGGCCCCTACTTTAGAAGCGGACCCGCTGGCGCACTGGCGCTCATAACCCGCCCGGTCACTTTGCCCTACTACCAGCGGGGCTGTTGAGAAAGATTGCGCCAGGATCGCGCCAAGGTCAAGTAAAAATGAAGGGCTCGGCATTCGGCCCCATCCCGCGACGACAAAAAGCATCGTAGCACCTATGATTCCGTCACTCGACCCCATTCCACCGAAGTGTGAGTTTGCGCGACGGTGGCCAGGCGGAGTGTGCTGCGGCGATACCCTCTCCCAACTCCGCCCCAGGGTTTGCGGAACAAAGTCAAGGGTTTCATTTGGTCAGCAGGGCAAAGGCGCCACTTTGGGGTCCGGATGGCCATCCGATTGCAAATCTAAGGTGATTGGTGATTACGATTCGGTATAATGGTTTGGGTGTAACTCTTGATTGACTATGGCCAACGAGCACGGATCCCTTTCTGCTTCTTTTGCCACCGCACCGGTTCCCAAAGGCGCCTCCGCTCTTCGACCAACACGCCTTGTGATTTGTGAGTGAGTGTCGGTGATTCTGGCTTCCCATTCAGACGAGAGAGCCGAAGGAAGCGGGCGCCGAGCGTCGCAGAGTCATGTGAGTATGAGTCTAGACGTATGGGCCCCTGCTCTCCTGGGCTCGAGGCTCGAGCGTTGGCCCATCCAGGAATGTCGGAGGGGTCCGAGCTGCGGCAGCAACAGCGCAGTTTCGCTAATCCCCGCCCTTTTCATCAACAGCTGGGCGACGCTGGGGCGTTCTGCACAGCTTTTCTTCAACATCGAGCTCGAGCCGCTTCGGGCGATGGGCCGCAAAACGTCGCCTAGCTGTCACAGATTCGCACTTGCCAACTCAAGGGCGCCAAGCCCAACAGAACCGCATCTCCGACCCGTCCTGCCTCTTTTACGGTAGAGGCTTGACGAGCCGCCTATTGGACGATGGCCGATGAACGACAAGCTGCTGCCGCGACGTTTGCAAAAGCACCCGCAGCGACTCAGACACGCCCAACGTAACGACGTTACTTGATCCTGACGGCACCTCGATCTTTGCGACGGATGCCATACTCACCGTCTCGACGTTTGTCACGGCCGCAACGCAGCAGAACAATAATGATGGGTCGGTACCGTATCGACCGAGCGCCATTCGTCCCAAAAGCCACCAGCCAGGCCTAAGCAGAGCACAGGCATCCTTCCGCGTGTCCTCATGGCGTCCAGCATCAGACCGCCCGGCGATCAATTCGACTCGACTCGACGACGTAGATGAGCAAGGCTGGACCGAGGTCCCGGTCCTCATCCCCATCGGCGTCTAGACGAACCCTCTTTAATGTATGACAACTATTACTGCGACACTTGCGCCCGGGCTAGTGGTGCCACGCTGCAAGTAAGGTCCCAGCGCATTCTCGGGTGGTCGAAGCTATCCCCAAGACCGCGGCCCTAAAACTTGCCCGCTGTCAACGTGTGCTTGCGCCGCAACAGATTCATATTATTAAGATATCTGCAAGCTAATCACAGAAATGGGAGCTAGCACCACCCATGGCAGGCAGAAGATACCGAAATAAGGCAGATTTCGAGCTAGCTGGTGTGCTCAGGCTACTCGCTGGTGCCGGCAAAAGCCCATCTCTGTCCGGTCCAGGATTGCGATCCTTGGAGGCCGTTGTTGGGCGAGCTCCAATTGGAAGCTGCGACGACGGCGACTGAAGTCGGGCCCACGTCGAGGGCACTGACAGATGCATCATGTCGCCTCAGTATCGGTCGACATGGCACGTCCCCAAATTGTCTGAACGTGAGCTATCTCGACGAGGTCCACTGCATCGGAGCGAACAGCAGCGGCGGTCTCGCCGTCAGTTTCCGATGGCTGTTGGGGGACTCTGTCTGCAACGATGCAAGACGTAACAGCGGGGTGGAAAGCTGGCCCGCCACCAAAAGCCTTGTCTTAGATGCTGATCAACATTGTCCCGCATCCTAGACGTCGCTCACGCAATCGAACCCGAGCGCAGCGTACTACAGTTATTCTGGCTATCGCGCCCGGGTGGCGGCGGAGCCGAGAGCCCCGGACAAGCCTTGGCTTGGCTGTAGGCAGGCGACGTAAGTACGCACCTGTGCTGGTAAACCCAAGGTATCCCGGCGTCCGGTCAATGGCCAGGAGCGTTCAGCTGCTGCCTCTGGCCATCCAGCATCGAGGCCGTGTGGCGCGAGCCAACGGTTCGGTTCGCCGTAGTCGCGACGGCCCATGAGGTAGCTGCAGCGGCTCACGTCGGCCGGGTCCGCTGCAGCCAGGCCCGATTATAGTACACAAACACGTCCAAGCTTCTGGTGCGCATCGCTGTTGAGGCTCTCCCGACACCCAGGGCCCAAGGGGTTGGCTTGACCGGACCCGCCGCCAACAAAACAGCGTGGTCAAGAATGTTTAACGCTTCCCACACCACAACGGCGAATACAGTTTATGACTACATACCATGTAATGACGTGGGGTCGCGACGATCTAGGCAAGCAGGCAAGATGATCGGCCGTTGCCCAAGAAAACGCGCAGACGTCGGCGATGAGGCGGAGTCTCGTGTCGGGCTAGGGCCAGAATAATCATGGAGAGGTGGCGCAAGAGGTTGCGGCACCCTTTTCTCGAATCCTGCGGGTTCCCCTTGCTTTGGTGAACAGAAGTGTGGCTGCGGATCCGTAAATGAAGCGCGCGCGTCGAGGCGACAACAACGCCTCAGCGGCGTCGTCCGACGCGCTGCGAGCTCGCCCGCCTCTGGCGCCGCGCGCGAGCTCGTGCTAATAGAATAGAAGATTAATCTGCAGCGAACCTACCCGTCGCAAAACGTAACAACCCGCAGTCTGAACGCGGCGGCAGATGTTGCGCGCAAAAGGCTAGGCGATGTGGGCTACCCTAGACACACCCAGGCGGCGCTCCAACAAATAGAGAACAAAAGAGAGCCCATCATCGTGGGAACTTAGGCGTTTCGCAACGTCAGTCGCACCCTTGCCACCAAAATACCCGCTGTCTTGGTGTGGCTTTCTTTCTCCAACCATCCCGCTTCTTCTGCTTCCCTGCCACTTGCTTTCTCAGAGCTGCGAAGCACGGATGTTCGGCTTTGTGGGTCAGCACCCCTTCGCCGACAACCACGCAACAGAACGAGAAACGTGGTTGGAAGTAGTGTGGGAGTGCTTTGCGGCTTCCACTGGGGCTCGGGAGCCGACCCGCGAATCGTCCAGACTCTCTGGGCCGCGATGGCCGCTCCCATACGCCGTCACGTGATTGAGTTTGGCGGCTTAAGAGAGCCAACCGGTAAGGTCTTTTTAGTAGTTGGCGCGCTTTCCATGCTATTCGATGTACCTATATAACTACACGCATACATCTATTACGGTTGTAACTCAGCTATGGCTGCACTATGCATTTTATTATATTTTATTTTTCCTTTTCGCCGCTTCAAGTCTGTCTGGGCTCGGTTTCCGCGCTGTTTGGCGCGGTGTTACGGCGCGTTGTGGTGTGATGCCGACTGAAAGCTGCACGACGTAGGCTAGTTAATTTAAGTATGACAGCCAGCTGGGCAACGCCTTTCCTGTCCCGAAACTGTGGTGGAAGGGAAAAATAAAACTCAGAAGAGCGAGCCACCTTCCATCACGGGCTCTTTTCGGCACTTTGACCGCCTCGCGCCGTAGCAGCAACAGTTCTAATAACCGTGTTCCGCGGCGCTACTTGATTGCCTCGGAATTCCGGCGCGGCGATGGTGAGAGTCAGCCACGGTGCGGCGCCCCCGCTTTACTCCTGCCTTTGCGCCCTTGGCGAACTACCAGATTCGTCGATCGATAGAGCCATGCTTGGCTGGCCGGGGAGCGTTGGTTGGTATTCATCGATCAAAAATGTACATGTAGCCCAGCGAGGGAGTGGGGCGCCAGCGGCGCAAGGCGTTTCGGTAGCGGGCTGGACAGGCCGGATCATATTTACGACCCGCAACCTCCCAACGCTACTATTCTTTGGTCGCCCTACTCCAGGCGCCCCACCACCGGGCGGCTTTGACCAGGCAGGCGGCCGCGGTGCATGACAGTGATTGCAGCTGCGAATAGCGAGAGAGACCTCGCGACGATGACGGAGCGAGGCGAGGCTACGCATGCAACGACAATTTCATAGAAACAGCAGACATCTATAGAGTGCAGCGCGATAGAGTAGTGGGATCTGATCTGGATCCGTCACAGGCAGTCATATCACGACAAACGCTTTGATGACTCCCATAACGTGCGTTGGCGAAGCGATCCTCACTCGCCGTCAGCCTTCTTGGAAGCCTCCACCAACTTTATCTTTATATCTTTGCAGCACGCTGGTGGCAGATCTGCGGAAGTGTTGGGCAATGCCGAGACCGAGCCGTGTCAGTTTAGCGTCCACTGCTCATCCCAGATAGAAGCGAGGCCGAGGGTGAGCAGCATGGATCCACGCTCGAGGCAAGCAGGCGCTCGGATCAGCTCGCCAGGAAGCGCTATATAATCGTCTTTTTATACACAAATCAATAAACAGAAATGTGGTAGAGTCGATAAGAATGAATACATTCTGGCTTTGCGAGTTGCCGGTATAAGTTGATCATAACGAAGCTGGCGCCAAGTGGCAAGAGCGGAGCCGCGACCATGTTGCCCAGGCAACGCAATCGGGTCTGCAATGGCTCCCTGTGCGCTTGCTTTCCCGAAAAACAAAATAAAATAAAAAACTAAAATGAGGCGCAGCGCCCCGAGGCGAGGTGGACTGTGTTACTACACAACTACTACTACGCTGTGACTGCCACCCAACCCCTGGAGCTGGCGGGCTTATCTGGGGCCGTCCGGTCGGTCGTCTCGCAACAGCCAGCCTGGTCACTGTGGCAGCGTATTCACACCCTATCTGAGCAGGCAGTATCCCTCAGTAAAAAGCCCCAGTCGATCACACAGTCACACGTAGGCACAAGCAGTTGGGGTTTGGGTGTTCCATGGCAGATTGTTGTCGCCTGGTCAGCCCACGGCGCGGCAAGCGATCCGATGGTGGTGAATCGCGGTCTTCTCCGCCCATCTTCCTCACCGGGTTCGCACCCCACTCCTCCCGCCTCGACAACGGGCATCCGAGGCAGGAGTTCCTGCTGTCGGTCTCAGCCACAATTGGAAGCGCTGTGGACCGAGAAAAGCCAGAGAAAATAAGGCGAAAGTCGCTGGCGAAATGGTCGCGGTTCAGAAAGGTGACTTGCGGCTTCGCCTGCGCAACTTCGGTTCCCCACCTCAACTTCCCCCACCCTCAAAATATCGAAGCGCCCTTCCGCCCGCTCCCCATGCTTCAGCTTCCCTCAACAATACTCGGTGGCAGAATCGAGCTCGCCATCAACGGGCAGCCACACGCCGCGGGCAACGTCCGAGTTTTCACACGATCCTTCTTCTCAATCGGTCAGAAGGGAAAAAGAGACAGAGAACGGTCTGCGAAATTAAGCATGGTGATGCTACGTAAAGTGGCGGCCGCCAAAGTTGACTTGCATCCGCTCCCGCAGGTTGCAGCAGCGTTGCAGCCGTGTAAGGTGTACGTGTGAGTACAGCACAGCGCCGAGCCAGCCGGCAGAGGCCAGGGCGGACCTTCCACCGGTATCATGCCGTCGTCGCGACCGGTCAGATCCCAAAGCCCAAAAAAGCTGAGAGAAGGCTTTTCCCGACCTAAGTAGCAGCCAACCGGGGCAGATCTCCTCGAGCCATACGGACCTCCTGACCGGCGACGCCAACATGCGCTTGCGGTGGATGGGGATCGTCGTCACACGCGCCACCCCGGGGGACATAGCTCGAATCACAAATGGCAGGCCGACGCCTCCCTGGCATGCCTCCCCTCAGTATCAAGCCCCAAATCTCGCGTCGGACGACGGCGGCACAAAGAGAGAGCGGTGGCTCAGGCAATTGGCCGGCAGGGAGGGGCCAGGTTAGGGAGACAGGGGAAAGGGGATAGGGGTGGAGACGGGCGATGGGATTCGGCAACCGGCCAAGCGCACTGACCGTGAAGGCAAGGCTGGCGAGGGAAGGCGGATGTCACACCGATCTGAGGCGGATGCGATGTGAGCTGACAGGTGGAACGCAAGAGGGCCCGATGCGAAAAATGCACATCAGGGAGAACAAAAAGGGAGCCAGAAGGGGCAAGTCGGGTTCCAAGAGACAGGCGTCATCTTCGCAGGAGCGGAAAGGGGAAAGGCGACAGATCAGGAAAAAGAGGGAGCCACCAAGGGCAGGGAGCGGAGAGGGGCTCAAAGTGACGCGAGGCGTGACATGAGCGGCGCGGACGAAAACCCTGCCGAAACATGTAGAGAAAAGTGGCCAGGATGCGGGCGCATCGAGCACTTACGTTGAGCGAGTTTTCGAATCGAGTATCTGACTTACCTAGATACATATATAGTACATACATTCATTACTCGACAACGACCGACGGCGCCTCGATGCATGAAAAGAAGGCCCTCGCTACCTCTCCTTTTGTCTCCGGCGAGCGGACCGCGGGCGCGTTTGAGGGCCAAGTTACAGCCAGCCGTATCTGACCCAGCTCTCCCCAATGGCGGCTCCGGCTCGCAGCCAACGTGCGTGACCGGTGGCGAGATCATCGGTCGCGGCGCCTTGCGTTTGCTCCCGGCCTGGTTTTACCGGGTCGGACCTGGAGCGGGGCTGGATTGTGGCGTCGGCGCTGGGTCGGTCCGCCCAACACCCCCTTGCCCTCCCCCTTGCCCTTGCACTTGACCCCTTCCCTCCTCTTCTCCCCAGCTACTGTAGCCACCTATGTATCTACTTACGTGAGCGACTCTGCTGGCGGATGCGCCGGCGTTTGTTCCAGGCCGGACCCTGCAAATGGGTGGTGAATGGCTTACGCCTACACAGCGCCAAACGTACTATTCCACTTCTATTGGTCCTCCTAGCCCTAGCTGCCTGCTCACTACTGCCCCAGCCTTGCAAGGGATTTTGCAGCCCGATGGCCTGTGTTCTTCCTGCGCCCGCCCCGCACCATTCCTGTTGGCTTCTGGCAACTCTGGCCGTCGGCTTCCGCTTGCGAGGGAACGGCAAGCTACGGCAGACCTACAGGCGGATGGGGCATAGCGGAGGATACGAGTAATGATATAAAGTATACATTATATAGTAATGGGACTGGCGGTATAAAAACTAAATTCCCCGGGGGGATTCTGGGTCGCCTCGGCAGGTAAACCCCAAGTTGCCCCGGCAGGAGGCGCAGGCGGCGCAGGTAGCCTGGGGCTTTCCGCCAACGGCTTCATTTCGCCTGAGAACCACACCTCGAAAAAGGCAAAGATGAAAAGAAAAATGAGCACCCCTGTAATATATGAAAAATGGTAAGAGTCCAGCCCTCGCTGTTCTCGCTGTGAGGCTCGAGACGTTGAAGGGGAGGGGGGAACCGTCCCTCTGCCTCTTTTTCCCTTGTTCTTTTTTCTTTGAAGAGATGCGGCTAGCCTGCGCAAGGTCAGCAGCATGGGGTGCAGCCGTCGCGAGCCGCGGCGGTTGGGCTTTGTTGGAGCCAAGGCAAAAGGCATTGCGGTCGGGTTGAGGTGGACAGTGGGGAGGGGTCAAGCGTGACCCCAGGTCAAGCTCAATCGGGCAACCCAAGGCCTCGTTGGCGGACTGTGGTTGGGCTACCAAAGGCAAAGGCAAAAAAGAAGGGGGGAAGGGCGCGAAATCAGGCAAGCGGAAAGAGACATTTCTGTCACAATAAAAATAATAAGAAGAAGCAGGCGAAGAGAGGAAAGAGCGAAATTGAAGAATAAAAAAAGAAATTACTCAATAAGAGATAGATTACCTGAGGCTCGCCATAAGTCGAGGCTGGTGCAGGCAAGGGCGGTCCGAGCTGCGTCCGCAACTACCGGGCACCACAGCGGTCATCGATGTGTGCGCGTGCGTGTGTGAGTGCGTGTGAGACTTGGCCTTGGAGGCGGATGGATGGTGAAAGCTGCTGCTTCACTGTCGAGTTGAATTGGATTGTATTGGATCGCACTTGGCTGACTATCATCAGCTGCTAGATCTAGGTCAAGCTGGATTCTGTAGCATGGTACAGGCAGCAATGGGACGGTAGGGTGACAGAGCAGCTGCTGCTGTTGCTGCTGCACCTCGCAGGAGGGAATAATGGGTCGACTAGCGCGGTCATGCTCGTGACGGGCGTCATGCCCCTTTCGGCCTCCTCCTCCTCCTCCTCCTCCTCCTCCTTTGCTGGTCCCCCATCCCTCCCAAGTACGGACCGCTCGCCCTTTGTGCACCACCTGGGTCACGCCTCACGCCTCACCCTTCACGCCCCACCCTTCACGCCGCACGACGAAACGTCGTCGTGTCGTATATCTCCCTCCGTTCCCTCAGGGCTCCGCGTGTCCCCATTCGGTTCCCCTTCCTCCCTTTTGTAACTTGCCCTTCTACCCCTTCCGTCTAACCCTTCCGTCGTCTAACCCTTCCGTCTACCCCTTCCGTCTACCCCTTCCTCTTCACTGCCTATCCACCTCCCTTTGCCTTTCCCTCATCCCACCTTTGACCACCACCGCCATAATCACAGCCATTGCCACTTGCGCAACCATCTCGCGCCTCGGCGATCTGCGTCCTAGGCTTCCCCACCACTAGCTTCCATCCAAAAACCCTACGTCACCTTCCCACTGCATTCGACATTTGCTTGGCTCTTGTTTGGTTCGGCGCCAATTATACAAATCCTCCGCCATTGACCGGCGCTTCCCACGCTACTGGTACACCTACCGCCCGTTCGGCCCTCCTCTGGCCTTCGGCGCTCCTGCGGTCCTCGCCGCCGATCCCTGTCGCCTTCGGCCTTCTCGGCGACGAAATAGCCTTCCTGCAGCGAGCTTGCCTCTCGGGGAGCTGCTTTCCATTCTCGGCGTCGCAGCGTTACGCTTCCGAATGGGATCAACTCTATTTTCTTCGACGATCTCGCACTTTCCCGCCGCCTCTTGCCACTCGATCCTCTTGCAGAGCGAGGAGTCGCTCCCGCGCCGCGAGACGACTGACCTTACGTTCCGACCCCTCGAAGGCCACCCTGCCGAGATCGAGCCCAAATCGACCCAGCCCCTCTCCGCCTCTTCCAAGATCCACACCCCGGCCACGACTCTGTGCTCTGCCTGGACTCCCTCGGACGTTGGCGGCATCGAACACGAAACCCGTTCGCTTTCTCTTTCCAACTCCCTACCTTCGCTCTCGGAAGGCAGCCTCAGCCCGGCGTCATCTTCGCAGCATCCCTCGCCCTTCAACTCGGAGCAGTCCCAGTGGCATCACCCCGACGCGCCACGCCTTCCCATCGACACCGCAATCGCACCACTGTCGGCTCCCGCATCAACCCAGTCGCACCAGCCGTTGGACACCATGAGCAACGCCAGCGATTCGCCGGTCCAGCCCGGCTACCGGGAGGGTGAGTCTTGAGCGTACGGCAGATGGATGAGGCAGGGATCAGAACTGCGATTGGTTGCCGTCTTGGGGGCTGTCGTGTCTCTTTACCGTGCTGACCTCCACTGACCGCTGCTCCGTGTGCTCCTTCTTTGCCCAACCCGCGCTGCCGTGCATGGTTGAATCCAGGCGATTCGCTCAACCGATGGAATCAGGATCGTCGCGACTCGGCCCCCGTCTCTGGCAGCCAGTACATGTATGAGAGCAGCTTTAGCGGCAGCGACACTGCGTCCAAGGGGATGCCGCCGTTCAGCGCGGGCTTTTCCTCGGCGAGGGATAGCTTCTCGGGAAGCAACAGCCTCAGCCCTTCGGCGCACCCCGCTTCGCACCCGACGTCGAATGGTTCGCTGCCGCCGCCGCAGCAGCCGGGACTCGGTCTGCCACCGGCACTGCAGGACTCGTACATGCTCCACCGAGCGTCGATTTCGGGCCCGGTGATGGGGCCCTCGCCGTCGTACCAGGGCGAAGCCGAGACCATGGCGGCACCGGCACCGGCACCGCCGCGGGCCCATGGTCTGGCTGCGTGGGAGACTGCCTCGGGAGCGGCGAGGCCTCACACGGCGGACGGCATGTTTGGGCATTTTGGATTTCCCAATGCCAACGCGGCCAGCAGCGAGTCGGGCGGTGCCGGCGACGGCGCGCCTCCGATGCAGGGCGGCGGCATGGGTGCGCCACGCTCGTTTGCGTCGGCCTCGAACCCGATGATGGCGTATGACGCCTACTCGCAGCAGCGCCGCTTCTCTACGCCCGCCGTCCCCGTGGCTTCCGAGATGGGCGGCAACAAGATCTTCTCCTACATGCCGCCCATGGACGACGGCTTGCCCGGCTCCGGAGGCCCCTCGTACGGCGCCAACGCATATGCCGGCCACATGCTCGGCGGTATCGGCGGCTTCGGCATCGGCGTCGGCAAGAAGCGGCCGCGACGCCGCTACGACGAGATCGAGAGGCTCTACCCGTGCAAGTGGCCCGGATGCACCAAGAGCTACGGCACCCTCAACCACCTCAACGCCCACGTCGCCATGCAAAAACACGGCCCCAAGCGTTCGCCCACCGGTGAGTGATGGCCGTCGTCATTTGTGCTAACGCGCTTTTGGATCCAGCAGGGTCCTGGTAAGTGATCCATCCTTTGCCCATCACGCTGTCTGACCACCGCCTTTGCCCCTTTTTGTCGCCGCCTCGTAAAATCCCGCATTGACTTTTGCTTTGCAAACCCCAACAGAGTTCAAGGACATGCGCAAGGCGTGGCGAAGGCAGAAGAAAGAGGAGGAACAGCGGCGGCAGGCTCGGCAAACTGCCAATAGTGACCACGCCCTCAACCGTGCGCCGATGATGAGCTCCGGCGGATACCTCGGCGGGCCGTCGGCGTCGAGCAGTCTGCCGCCGGCGCTTGCCAACGGGTTGTCGCCGGTATCGGTGCTCCCCCCCATGGGCCCCGGCGGCCATGCGCCTCTCTCTGGGCCTACGAGCATGGCGGCGCCCCCTGCGCGCTACAGCATGTCGTCCATTTCTTCGAGCCCGGGCTCGGCGCCGCTCTACGGCTATGGTCATCCGGCGTCGTCCAACCTGGCAGCATTGGGCCCTTCGTCATCCGGCTTTGACCCGATGTCGTCCGGCAGCGGGGGCTCCGAAAGTCGACCCTACACAGCCGGCGGATCAAATCAGGCCGGCGCTGGACCGTACCCTCCCGGCGGTCTCGGCGCTTATCTGATGGCCCATCGCGGTAGCATCTAGGAGTCGGCCTCACCTCTGGCCCCATGCCGTCGTCTTTTTTCATCTTTCTCTCTGCAGCACTACCCGGTCTATCTCTCGATTTGGCTCTTACTTGTCTAGCATCGCAACCTGCTCGCTCTTCTAGAGTTTCGACGCCCGTCTCATGTACTACTTGACCACCTTTTTTCCCTTTTCCTTTTTCTCGCCCTGTTCTCTTTGTGTATTCTCCTCCCCCAATTACTCTCGAGACTCGGGAGATAATGCCGAACGGCCCAAACTACGAACACGTCCCCTATGCCTGTATGGTCACGCCACCATCGACTTTTTTTACGTTCTACTCTACCACTTAGCGCTCTCCCTCCCTCCCTCTCCTTCTCTCGCTCTCCGCATTCTCTTTTCATTTACTTTCCCTCTGCTGTCTTCCGGGTTTTCTCATATCGCCGTTCATACCCCTTCGCTAGAAACGGCCTTTTACCTTCCCCCGAACCTCTTTTCCCCAAAACCTCTCTCGTGTTCCTTCTTGCTCTTGCCCATCATCCTCATATCTGTGTTTTTTTTTTTCCCTTTTTGTGGTTTCCTTGGTTTTTCGCGAATTCCATAACCCTCTCCCCCATCCTCTCTGAGCTACATACACGAGAGAGAAGATCACGGGATGGTTACCTCCACCCATTCAACCCTACCTCTCCCGTTTTCCCCTAACCTTTTCGTCCTATTTCTCGACCTACACTCCATGTTCCCCTCTTCGTCCAGAACGATGAATAAAAACCTGCTCCTTCTCCCGCTCCGTTCGCATTTGACCTCGCTTCCCGTCACTTCATTCAGATGTCGTTCCGCTCGTTGGTCGATGGCAATCTAAAACATCTCTCGTCTTTCCTTCGTCCCAGTACTCTCTCCCTTTTTGACAGAGGTACGTTTGGTAGATACGCAGACCGGGGAGACGCGGCCGACTAGGCAAGCAAATAGTGTGTAACCATGGCACGCTATTAAAAAAAATAAAAATAAAATAAAAATAAAATAAAAAAGTAAAAAAACTGAGATTGCTAGATTCGTCAACCGAAAGCACGCACAAGGGTCAAGCAGAGTACGGTTTCGTACCCGAGTTTCCAGCCGCTACCGAGGCGTCTGGACGCTTCCGAGTTATCTTCACTCCCAGTAACCAGGTACAAGGGCACCGGCCAAGGCTAGTCCGCCGACCTGCAGCCGCTACCACTGCGGCGTCCCCGGCCCCCGCCCTCCACCCTCTGGCGGGCCACGTCTCGTCAGCGCGGCCCTGCTGTAACGCCAGCAAGCGATCGGCTCCACGCAATCACCTTGGGATGCGCCATCACCTTGGCCGGGTTGAACCCCATCACCTGCAGCCCCTCGAGCGATGTGGCGCGCGAAAGCGCCACATAGGCCTGGCCCTTTTCAAAGACGCGGTTGAGGTTGATGCGGCAGCATTGCAGCGTCTGCCCTTGCGACTTGTGGATCGACATGGCCCACGCCAGGATCAGCGGCACCTGCGTCCGCGCCGCCTGCACCTCGCCCGTCGGCAGCTCGTTTTTCCAGCTCTCGGGCTTGGCCAAGTAGTCTCGGAATCCGCCGTTGGGCATCTTGAACCGCACCAGCGGCCACTTGCGCTGCGACGCCCGGTTCAGAGCGTTGAGCTTGTTGCCGTCCTCCTTATCCTCGCCGCGCCCCAGCCCACGCTCCATGTACTCGCGCTCGTCGATAAAGTCCAGCACCAGCCCGATGGATCCGTTGACGAGCGTCTCGTCGACGTTCTTGATCAGCATCACCTGCGCGCCCACCTTGAGCGTCAAGCTCTTGAGCGCGATAAAGTTTTGCAGCACCCGCTCTCGCGAGGTCGGATCCAGCGATCCGCCGTCCGACGCCGGAAACGTCTCGGCCTTGGTCGGCAGCGCCAACAGCCGTTCGTGGTTGGCCCGGTCCACCTCTTCGCGTCGCGGAAACAGCTCGGTCGGCACAATGCCTTCCTCGTAGACCGGCGCCCGCTCCAGCGCCTTGAAGCTCCGGATCGTCTCGGGCGACAGCTGCCCAAAACGCATCTCGTTGAGCATCGTGACAAAGCGCGAGTCCTTCTGTCGGAAGACCTTGGTCAGGTTGACCTTGTGCACGACGACGCTATCCCAGCTGCTGGCCTCAAAGGCAAACGTCATTCCACCGCCCGGATTGACCGGCGGCAGCTGGAAAAAGTCGCCCGTGATGACCACTTGGAGCCCGCCAAACGGCTTGCTGTTCTTGCGCACGATCCTGGCCACCTCCTCGAGCTTGTCAAATAGGTCCGGGTCCACCATTGAGATCTCGTCCATGATGAGCACCTGCGTCCGGAGCCACCGCGCGATGGCCTTGCGGTTGCGCCGAATCTTGGTCACCAGCTGCGCCGGCGATTCCTTGCCGAGCCCGATGCCGCTGAAGCTGTGTAGCGTCACGCCGCCAATGTTGCAGGCCGCGATTCCGGTAGAGGCCGTCACCGCGACGGCGTCGGGCTTCTTGTGGTAGACCTGCTTAAGCTCCTTGATGATCTCGCGCAGCAGCACCGATTTTCCGGTTCCGGCAGATCCGGTGAAGAAGACGTTTTTCTTTTCCCTGACCACCATGTCGAGCACCGCC
>JALNIF010001028.1:0-11878 GCA_026284005.1 Thecaphora frezii | reverse complement strand
CGCATGGGCTGGGACCTTTCTTCCTCCGTCTCGTGTTCGTAGTGGCGCACTTAGGAGAACCTCGTCGCCGACGCGCTCAGCGGGACGAGGACGAGGAGGAGCAAGAGTCGCATGATGCTTCTTAGATGTGCATGAGTGAGAAAAGGAAATGGTGTTCGGTTGGTGGGAATGGATGGGCTAGAAAGGCCTTGGTGCGTAGAGAGAAGGCAAAGGTGGGGAGCGAGGGTCTTTGTAGGCCTTGCGAGGGATGGGCGGTAGCGTACATCGGCCAACGCAGGGGATGGGTGGTCGTGGAGCAGCTGGCTCCTTGGACACGCTGCCCTTGGGTTTTGGCTGGGTGCGAGCTCCTTCCCACCTTCTGGCCGGGCAGGGCAGCCTCATAGGACCGTGAAATGGGCTCGGCGTCGAAGCTGACGAGGGCGTCGCTGCCCGCGCCTTTACCAGGTGAGTTGTGGTATGCGGCTGGGGAGACTCGGCGCAGCGCACCAAGGCTGGTTCGTTAGAAACCACCGTCGGTGTTGGTGTGCGGGCGCCACTAGCGAGCTAGCGCCGTCACATGTGATGCTTAGGAGGTCCCACTTTCACTGGCAACCACCCGCCCCATGTTCCGATCCACCACCGTTAGAGTCATGGTGTGGGCAAGGAGCAGCGACTGCGGTATTTGGTCGATGTGGTTCGATTTGATGCACCGCCCAAAAGTAGGCCAGGATTAAAAAGGAAATGGAACCAAATCCATTCAAAAGACAAGCATCGCCTCTGGCCTTGGATCTTGGCTCGGGTTCTAGCAATCACAGAAGCAGCTCAAGGCTACAATGGAGGGGTTGGAACAAGCGACGGACGTTTGCTGCTTGAAAGGAAAAAAGAGGTACAGGAGTGGGGAAAGGAGCGGTGGATTGACAAGAATCAAGACCTGGTTGGAACGGTGAAGGCGGAGGAGGAGGGGTGGGGGGTTGGAAGGGCCAGGGCATGAGGGGAAGAGAAGAAAAAGAGGCGATGAGATTGAGGCGAGCCAAAGGGTAGAGCATGGTGCGGTACGAGATGCTCAAGGAGCCAAGTGCGACGATGGCTGACTTTATTCGATTTGAGCCCCCTCTCCGAGCTCCTTCTGGTGGAACCGGAACGTTTCTGGAACGGTCATTTCTCCGATCCAAAGGTGACGTGTGAGCTTGGAATCCTTGTCCCGGAGGAACGCCATGAGCCGAAAGGTAGGGGGCGAAACCGACTGTTCTCGGTTCATTACGATCAACGAGGTGCCAACCTGAAGGACCTGAGAGTCAAGACGGTCGACGTTGTACTCCTGATGCGACTTAGATGACTCTTCTTGCGATGGGATTTTCCCGAGCCACTCGTCGTTCTTGATAGTATGTTTCATTACCCGAGTGGCCATTTGCAACGTCTTCAACCATGTTTTATCGTTCTCCTGGAGCTTCAGCGGTTGTAACTTGAACTCGTTCAACAGTTCCTGGTAGCTGAGCATGGGCCTGAGCCACGCTACACGTTGCATCGCAAGGTTATAGGCAATGGTTCTCTGGTCTTCGTCGGCCTTGTATTTCGTAGTCCTAATAGCGATGGGTTTCACGTCTTTCATATAAGTGTCGTCGAAGAAACGTCCTGGATGTGGGTAGACGCTATGCAAAAGTCCTTTCAGCACTTCTTTAGCCGGGGGATCGGAGCCCTGTTGCATAGAATTCAGCAAGTCCTGCTCAATGGATTTGTACTTCTGGAGGGAGGAAGTATGGATGCGAATCAAGGTAAAGCTTAGCAATTGCGACGCAACTAGGCAAAAACTGGCCTCGTCCTTCACCTCAGCCGCAGCAGACTTACCTCCCACAAACTGACTTCTGGTCGATGGACAGCTTGCGATCCGTGCCCTGAGCCGCTGGCCCCGGCTTCCAGGCGGTGCACCGGCCTCTGGTTGCCATGCGTTTGAGCAAATGCACGGCCTGGAGACCCGACCGTCCCCTGATGCGAGCTCGACTGGCCCTTGAAAAGATCAAGTAATTTGGGCGACGATGAACCTTGGTTGGTTTTCTCAGTGAGATGGGACAAGTCCTCAAAAGGAAGGCCCGTTGCCAGTACGCCGGTGTACGCAAAGCAGAGGAAGACAAAGCTCCATGCTATAACCGAGCGCATCTTGAGCCAAGGCTTGGTCATTGGACGTTGGCGCTGCGTCTTAGCCAGCTGGGGTTGGCGAGCTGGACTGAGCAAAGGGGGTAGGGGAAGTGTATAGTGGATGGTGGAGGCGAGCGGTATTCTGGGGGACTGGGGATGCGATGAGATGGGATTGAGGATAAGATGCGGACGGAAGCAAAGCTCGAGGGTCAAGAACGGGGGGTGCTTCTTTTAAACCTTGACGGGATGGGGCGCAGAAAGGGTGTGGAGTCGGTCCATTGTGGCTGCTTGCTGCCCTCTAGCCAGCAGGGCATACGCAAATGGCGCCGCTCTGCTGTAGCCTAGCCGGGCTGAGCGGGACGGCGGGCGAGCGAGCGAGTGTGGGCTGAGCTGAAAGGCAGGGGGCTCCAAGGAACGATTCGACTCAGCCTCTGAGGCTTGCACCCAAGATGTGGCAATTATCAAGTTTGGTGGAGCATGGGGCGTAGCCATGCTTTGCATTGTGAGCTTGCTCTAGTGTGGCTACGCCTAATGTTACCGATGATAAGTCCGCCACCGAGAGCGGCGGGCCGACTTTGTGGCGGATGCGCTGAGCAGAGGGCAACAAGAGGCGCTGCGCCCCACCACGGATATTGCATAGTTGCCAACCAGTAGTCATGAACCACATAGTCATTGCCGTTGCTCGCATTGCTCGGTTGCTTTTTTGCCCCTCAGGTAATATTGACGTCCTGCCGCCCTCAACTGGCCGAAGCAAGAAGTCGCCGAGGAGGAAAAGGAAAAAGGAGGGGCGTATAGGCGAATTGGTTGCAGAAGAAATGGCAGAGCTGTCCGGCCAACGCCAAGCAACAAAAGAGGGACGCAGCTGACTTGAGGGAGCAAAGATCCGGGTGGAACGACCCGCACCGGCCAGCCAGCTCGCTGCTAGTCCCAGTCAGGGTCAACAACCTCGAAACGGGTGTGAGCAACTAGCCACGCCGCCGCCTGCTACAGCTCCTCCGGTTGCTGGGCAATGTAAACGTCCAACACATTTGTGGTCCAGCGGCCCAGGGTGCACATCTCGGCATAGCTTAAGCCGTGTGCTGCACGAGCGGCCGTAGAAGGATGCTGCGGCCGTAATACCAACAGCCAAGAGGCAGAGCCAGAAGAGCCAGAGAAACTGAGTTTGCCCTAAACCCAAGCGGAAGAAGGTTAAGAGAGGCGAGGAGGCTCCAGTACCCAAGGTTTGCTGGTGGGCAGACAAGGCGGAGGGGCGGCGACGGGGCTCACCACCTCTCGGCTTCGATCAGATTCGGTCAACCAATGGTAGCGCTTCGTTCCTGTCCGTCTGCTCCTCCACTTCGGCCCCGATACAGTTGTAAACGTTGAATCGTTCCGTGTCGTTCTTCGTAGCGTGTGGCGTCGGCGTCGATATCGTTGCGGGTGCAGTTGTTCGGATCGGTACGGAGATGAGAGGATATGTCTATTCGTAGTGGTAAGACCGGAAGCGTCTACGGTACATGATCTCTATCCTTTTCCCCTTTGCTCTGCCTGTCTCTCTCGGCCCGTGGTCTACCTGGCTCGTCTCTCGCTTCCATCGCCCCCACTTCCCGAATTCGGTTCCCGTCCAGCGCCTTTGACCAATCATTGCTCTCCAATCCCTCCTGTTCCTCCCCCACTTTGGCCCCGATCTCCTTGGCCCCGAACTTCGCCATTCTGGCAGGACACAACTCCATCGGCGCATCGGCATCGCCCGATTCCTCAACTGATACCCCCGATACTGGCTGGTCGTCTTCCCTTCGGCGCATCAGTGTCGCCCGATTCCTCAACTAAACTCACCCCTTTGATAGCCGTGCAAACCACACACGCACACACATATATTCTCTCTCATATGGAAATGATGGAGCTATAGCAAAGACACCCCCTTTCCCATGTGCATATAAGGAGCTGTGGTTGCACGAAAGAATGGAAATCACCAAGTTCTTCCATTGGTTCAAAGACGCACTCGATCCATGCCTGCGCTGCACACACCCCTCTACATAGCATTTTTCCAACACGAGCCACGCCGACGCCACGCTACGTCACCCTATATCGTAACGCTGTCATCGGAATAGAGAGAAGAGGGAAAAGACTTCGAGGGTAGGAGGCGAGGTGCGAGCGTTCTCCCCGCTTACAGCATGGGAACGGGGTGGAGCTGACGGTGTCGCGATGGAAACGTTGACAGAGTGGGTGAGTCAGAACTAGGGGTTGTACGAGAGGGGGTGGGGCGGTGCGGTTTGGGGGACTGGAGAGGTTTGGCATTAGATGGCTACGTTACAGGAGGCATAGTGGAGGAGGGGACATAAGTGGAAGAGGAAGAGGACAAGCAGAGATAGACAGTGGAATCGAGGCCAATCCTTATCGGGAGATGCAGATGCGACAAGTGTCGACCAATGCGACGATCGTTTGAGCGTTGCCCTCGTCGTTCTACCACGCTACGGATACGAGATCTTGATCTTGTTCTTCTCCCACTTCCTCATTCTTATCAAGGACCTTCGACATGGCCTTAACGAGAACCAATTGACCAAAATATATCACCTTCTGATCTTTTTCGTCATTTCGGTAGCCCAGGAATCCATACTGGCCCTTATCCGGGCTAATGGTTTTCGTCCTCAGGTGGAACGTGAAGTGTCCCACGTCAAAGTCGTTGAGGACGAACCTGATGTTTTCAAATGCGGCAAGATTAGCCCGTTTAGCCCACGAGTTGAGGGCGTTACTGGCCAGGTTTCTTTCCAAGATAGTTTTCTTTCGCAGCTTGTAGATGATGACGGGGTCGGACGGGACGTGTTCGAGGTGGCGCCGTTCACGTACGTTCAGAACGCGCAGCAACCACCTGTCGAGGTCAGGGGAAGAGAAGCAGAATCCCTTTTTTCCCTTCTTGGGTAGACCATCGATGTATTCATCGCTAAAGAGCCGGTTGGCTTTCCTCAATAGGAATTCCTCCTCGTCTTCGAGCCTAGGGCGTGGATATATGCCGACGTGAGAGGAACCTCGACCATTCTCCTCCTCCCATGATGAGGCGCGCTCGCGGTCGAGATCAAATGCAAGGTGGAAGTCGCCCACAGCGGTGGGGCGAGCAGGGACTTGACTCTTGCTCGAGGAACCAGAAGCGGCGGGGAAAGGCTTGCTTTTCTGTCCTGCTGCGTAGGAGGAACGGTCGACGTTCCGGAGCGTATACGGCTGGTAGCGTGTGTGAGGGGTGTCAGGGTTGGCATAGGTGGGCAACGGTCCCGACCCGCCCGCCACACCGTGGTTGATTTCTTGCGGACGTCGAAACGCGGCGCTAGTGATGCCTTGCCTTCCCTGCACCGCCTGGGTAGCCGAGGTATCCCATCCTTCTAGGTAGCCTTGGGGTGGCGCAAAACCTTGAACCGCACCCGAAGGAACGGGCATGTATCCTCCCGAAAGGGCGACCAACGAGCTCGGGTCCTCGTACTTGAAAGCCGAGTCCAGTGCGGTGCCGTCTTTACTGGCGAGTAAAGTGTAGTAAGGCGTCCAAGAATCGTCTGGACCGGGCGGCAGATGGCCGGAAACGGCCTTGTTCCCATGCAGCAGCTGCGCAGCATCGTACCCTCCAGCATGTTTGTGCGACAAGCCCGTATGTGCAACGTTGCCGGAGAGGTGGGAGCTGGAAGCGGGCCCGAGGAACGGCTGCACCGCTGACATTAGCTCGTTGCCTTCGCTTTTGGGGAAAGGGGACATGGGCACCGCCTCTGCACCAAGCAGCAGTGGCAGCAGCACCAAGGTAGAGAGAGCGAGGCATCGGAATGCATTGTGCATCATTGTCAACGAAGAATCTGGGGCGGAAAAGTACACTTTCGCAGAGGGAGGAGAGAGAGAGAGAGAGAGAGAGAGAGAGAGAGAGAGAAGATGAGAGAGCGGGAGAAAGAGTGCTTGATGGACGAGAAGGGAGAAAGTGACGAGGGACGCAAGGATAGCTGTTTTGTAGGTTCGGGAGCCGCCTTTTTGCAGGGTTCGGCGTGGTTTGCTGGCACGGCTGCGCCAGAGGAGACCAAGAGACGCACTGAGGGCGATTTCTCCGTTGGAAAAACCAAGGCTGTTGCCAAAGGGAAGGCATGGGAGGCCGATGCATTGTTCGCCTTTGCCGGGTGGCAGGCTGACCGAGATTACGGGGCGTTGGCTCTGCTTGAGCCATAAGTGCGGTTGCATCCGATCACGGCGCCATACTTGTTAGCATACAACGGTCCGTCTTTGCCGTTGCTGGTTCATGATTGGTTTGATGAAGCGTTTTTCGTGGCTGGTGGACTGGCTGTCGGTGACAATAGCGATGAAAGAGGAGAGGAGAATGGCTCGGGGGGCGCACATCGCTTGGGGCGGCTTAAATTAGCACCCCAACCACTTATGAGTACTGCCAGCACATCGCCGGCGCTGTCGAGTGCCCACTCTCGGACGAAACCAAGGTCGACACAAGGACTAAAAGATAAAACTAGAAATGCATCAAGGGCCAAACCGAAGGTGATGGATAGGTGTCGAGATACTAGCACTGAGGGTGCTCTTAGAAGCTGACCTTGCTCAACTGCCGGCAAACAAAGCCAGGATCGACACGGCCTCGTGCCAAGCGAAGTATGCAGAGGCCATGGTTTTGGTTTGGCAAGTGGAAAACACGGCATCAATGCTGCCGAGCCATGGCAAGCCAGCAGCAATGCGTGCCGACACTAGGGATTCTCACGGTGGGACACAGTGACAAGAGCGATGGATTGCTCGCAAAGGGGCGCGCGGCCTCCAGCAGGGCTTATATGGCTAGCATGCGCTTATATGTGGCGATGCAAGTGATCGGCCGCCAGATGCGACTGCTCGGTCCCGTAAGCAGGCAGCCCCTGTTGGCATCGTGTGGACCGACCGCGCCACGACGGCGTCATCTCTGCCTGCGTCTGTGCGAATGTAGACACATCGCATTACCACCGCTATGCTACAACCTGAGCATCCACACGTCGTCATTCTATAGCCAACATACCGGCGTCAGCGCTTCCCACGTGACACCAGCTCTCGGCCGAATGCACGCGCGCGGACAGGATTTGCCCGCGGCGGCCTTTGGTTGTTTTTGTTTTTGGAATCGTGGCGCAGTTGTCGGCCGAAAGGATGGAGCTTTTTCACGCGTGTTTGAGCACGTCGAAGCGGCAGGCGGAGGCGAGTGCGGATCCGCATCTCTGTGTGCGCTGGCGGTGTGCGCGTTGGGTTTATGGCCGCTGACACCAATGCAGACGGGCGAAGGCAAAGCCACTTTGCCTGCCAAACCCACTGCGCCTTCCCAACCTTACACGCGCCCGACGCAAGCAGAGCAACGCCATGCGTCGTCACGCCGCGTTGGTGCTGCGGTGCCTCGACGCCGTCGATCGCGCCGCTCGGCCCCCTTCCCACCGTGATGCTTCCTGCCGCAAACTACGTGAGCCGCCTTTCCCTTGCGTCTACCGCCACACCTCGACGTCCAGATGCAACAGCTGACGTGGTCGCGCTCCTCCATCCCCTCGATTTCGCCCCCGCTCTCGCCCCTCTACAGGCTTGCAGCAACCCGACCTCCTCGCCTGCGCCCCATCCGCCCTCACCCTCCTCCTCTCATCGCTCGACGGATTGCTCTCCTCCCTCTCCTCCTCCCCGCTCTTCCCCCCGTCCTCACCTCGCTCCTCCGCCCTCTACCTCTCGCTCACCTCCCGCCTCACTTCGCTACTCCGCCTTTGCGACGCCAAATTCCTCTGCTATCCGTACGCCTCCGTCCCCCTCTGCTGGCGCCGCCTCTACACCGACGCCATCATCCTCTCGGCCTGTGCCGCCATCCTCTTTCTCGAACCTGGAAAGCAAGACCAGCGGTGGAGCAAGGCGGTGCGGGATCTGGATCTCGCCATCATCATAGCGGGCTGTCCGGGTGACGAGAGGGAGGAGCTGGTACAGCTGCTGATACGGGTCTGCCAGTGTGGTCTCAAAGGCGAAAAAAGTGATGAAGAGGAGCAGGAGCAGGAGGGGGGAGGACACCGCCATTCGCTGGACCACGAGATAGGCCGAGCCAAGCGTCCCAGACTCGCGGAGAACGGCTCGGTGCAGCGCTCCAAGCGCCTCTTTCACCCCACCAGCATCGCTGCCCTCTCCATCGACAGCTTCAACGTCCCACCTTCGCTCCCCCACTTCCTCTCCCCCTCGGCACCACGCGGCACGTACCGAACACCCTTCATCGTGCGCAATTTCGCCTCCGACTGGCCCGCCCTCGCCCTGACGTCGATGGGCAAACCACGCTGGGCCTCATCCGACTACCTCGTCCAACTCGCCGGCCCAGCTAGGGTGGTACCCGTCGAGGTGGGCGCCAAATACACCGACGAAGGATGGGGACAGGACGTGGTGGAATGGCGCGAGTTCTTGAAGCTTTCCAGGTGGGATCAGGATGACGACGAGCGAGGGAAAGAGGACGAGAAAGAAACACCGACGCTCTACCTGGCACAGCACGATCTGCTCAAACAGTTCCCACAGATGTGGAGAGATATCGTCCTGCCGGATTACGTTTATTCGTGTCCGCCCGCTCCGGATCACGATGGAGAGAATGCGAAGTGGGGCAAGGGGAAGAAGTACTCCCCGCCAAAGAATGAGGAAGGGCTGATCGTTAATGCCTGGATTGGACCGGAGGGGACCGTCTCCCCGCCGCATCATGATCCGTACTATAACTGTTTTGGTACGCTCTCTCCCTTCTTTTTTCAGCCGATCGACCCGAGACTGACACAAGGCACCGCCCGCTCTCCCTCTCTCCCCTCTCGCTGGCCCGATCTCCATCGCAGTGCAACTCCACGGACATAAAGAAATCTGGCTCGCTCCACCCTCCTCCGACTCAGGGGGTGGGATGTCCTCATTCGGCTCCCCATCCTGCTCCTCATCCCAACCGCATTCATCCGACGGGGGAATCGCCACATCCCTCATGACAAACACCTCGCGTCTCGACGTCTTCACTACAGACGAGGCTACGCTTCCCACCGCTTTTCGGGAGACGGTCAAACCGCAAGCGCAAAAAGCGGTGCTGGCGCCCGGTGATTTGTTGTTCCTCCCCCCTGGGTGGTGGCATGCAGTTAGGAGTTTGCAGAAGGTGAGTGGAGAAGACGAGTGCGGATGAGACGGAGAAGGTGGCTGAGGGCTGACGGAGAGAGGAAATGGGAATGGGAGGGGAGGGAGTAGAGCGTTTCGGTGTCGATGTGGTTTTAGCTTTCACACAGGACTGTTGAGGGGAGGGAGAGGGAGGGGAAGACCTGCGCTCTGCCTCTATGCAGATCATACGATGACGAGGATGGAAGAACGCCAAACGATACAGACACTCGAGCCGACCTCCCCGACCCCCCGACGTCGTTAGTGCCGTTCCCAGGCCCGACCCAGGCTCAACCAGGCAAGGACGAGGCAGCTGTACCCATTGCCTTCGCCTCCGCCTCCGTCTCCCTCCGCTCGTGCATCACGGATCAAGTCCACCCCCTCACTCCCTTCACTACACCACACCCAGATCCAAAAACCCCTAATCGAACACAACCCACCGTCAAAATGCGGAGACGTATCCATCCCTTCTCACCTGTCTATCTGCCTATCTTGGAACGGAGCGAAGGAAGGAGCGTAGGATCAAACCCCACCGCCTCCCAAACCTCCGCTCGGGGGGATCGTTAACGCTTCCATAGCATCACCGGCACACAAGGCTGCGTAGTGTGTTGGATGTAGATGCAGTTCTATTCAGACGTCTCGTCTGCTCCCGCTCGTCGGTGCTCCACCATCTGAAGGTCTCAGCAGCGTTCACCTCGCCACCCCGAGGGGCAGGCGCAGGTAGATCCCGTCGTTGTGCGTTTGAATATACAGACGTGATGAAGTTGTCCCGCTGGAATGTCGAACGCCGTCTTATGGCATATTGCAGCGAGAGACGTGCCAATCCCAGTCGCAATGGAACACTGTGCGACTGCCTAGATCGCTCGACCTCGTTTCCGGCATTGGGGTTCAGTGGGGGCTAGTCGAGGTTATCGATCCCCCACACTTCCTCTGCCTCCTCTCGTCCCTCGTCTTCTCCTCCTCCGTCCTCCGCTCGATCAACCCCCTCGCCATCCACCACCGGCGACACAGCGGTCACTCCACCACCCACCGCCTCGGTTCCACCAGCCTCAGGAGGCTCACGGTGGTATTGGGACGGATAGATGCGAGTCAGGGCCCACGTTTCGGTCGTATAATCTATGTCTTCTCCCTCTTCGCCAAGCTCATCCTCTACCATCGGGGTGGGGATTTCGCCCCAAACATCGCCTTCAACCGCCCACCGACGTTCGTGTCGATCCATAGTCCACCTCGCCAAAACGCTTGGATGGACGTCCCTCCCCCTCCCGCCGCGTACCCGCAGCGTCACGAGCTGGACACCCATCGCCCCCAACGTCACGGGACGGTAAATAGCTCTCAACCACGTCCTATACCTCTCAGCATTCCCTACATAGTCCCGTGCCTCGTGTCCCACCACAACCAGCATCCTAAGGTGCTTGCATCCGCTCGCTAGGCGCTGGAGGACGTTGGGTCGTCCTTCCATATCCAAGTCCAACCCCACCTCGGCTCCAGCTCCTGAATCTTCCCCGTTTGTGGCAGAGGGATGCACCAGCAGCGGCATGACAAGCATCACCTCCACCAGCCTCGGCAACCGTGCGAGGGCTTCAGCAGTCGCCTTTGTGAATCTCAACCTTGGACCATACAGGTGTAAGCGTTCCAAGCTCGCCCACCTCCCATCTGGCGCAGAGGGAGAGAGAGAAGGGTGCCAAAAGTCATCGCTGTACCGCCCGGCGTAGATGCTCAGGTGGCATGAGAGCGTGCGGACTCGGCTCGTGAAGCGGTCGATTGCTTCAGTCCGCGCCCGAGATGGTGTTACCGCCGCTGCTAATGGGGAGAGGTCAAGCGCGCGCGGCATACACTCGAGCGCCAGATGCTCGATACCAGGACATGCGACGAGGATATCCGTAATGGCGTCCGACGTAGCTCTTTCAAAGTGGGCCTGGGCTGTGGCGGCGTCGAAGAGCGCTGGCCCGTTCCCCTTACTGACGGGAGTGGAACCGCCTCGCCGCGTCTTATCATCAAGACGCACTACCAGCGTCCTCATCCTGCTCGCAGCGAGAGCACGGAGCCCGCATCGATCGAGCCGCAGCGCCCGGCAGAACGACAAGACCTGGCAGACGCCGTAGAGATGTACCTCTGGCAGTAAATGCGTCGCCATGATGGTGCGGAAGCAAGCGCAGCTGACGGTACAGAGCGAGAGGGCGCGCTGTACCCCCTCGGAGGAGGAGGACGGGGTATCGGCATGGTGGAGAAGCGACGAGGCGGCGAGCGAGACGATGGCGACGATGAGTTCGGGGGGGAGGCGAGGGTGGCGATGGGGTGGGAGAGGGGGCGGTGAGGAGGTGCCGCCGATGATTTCGATGTGTCGCTGCGGGTGGTAAGGTTCTGAAGGCCGCGATGGGTGGATGGCGGACGAGTGAGGGTGGTGCGGACGCTGTGGTGCGGGGATAGGCGAGGGCGGGACGGACGTGTCAGGCGTAGAGAGAGGCGTGGAGAGGGACGAGGCGTAGGTCGAGGTGGAAACGGAAGGGGGAGGAGGGCGGTAGTGGTTGAGCAGGAGGGACCAGGGAAACAAGCCTGGGCTCATGGCATTGGGCGAGTGGCGAGATTGGGTTGGAAATGGGAGGGCGGGTTGGTGGTGCGTCTAGGGGAGGGGGAGGGTTGCTGGTGTGATGGTGGTGGCGATGATGGTTTGGAT
>JALNIF010001026.1:0-22348 GCA_026284005.1 Thecaphora frezii | reverse complement strand
CCCCCCCCGCGGGGGGGGGGGCGGGGGGCCCCTGGGGGGGGCGGCCCGCCGTCAACACTCACACTGCCAATCGAGCAGCGTCCGATCGCGTGGGCCACGGCAGGTGGCAAGCAGACACAGGTTACGGTGCAGTTGGGGTCGTTGGTTGCATCGCATCTAACTCCATCTCCTCGAGGCATCATATCGCATGCTTTTCCAGCAGCACCGACGCCACGACTGCTCCGACCCAAAGAAATCGGGCAACATACCTCGTCGGCAGCGCACGTGCGTGGCGCAATTGGCAGGCTAGCGTCGATGTAGCAGTTATACTCGGTTACCTGTCCCCGTCCCAGTCCGCTGCAACCATCGCGCGGTCCGCCAGCAGCGACAGGTACGCCTTCCGCCTCGACATCCAACATCTCAGCTTGCCTGCGCCATCACCCGGGGCCGCCAGCCGCTACCCTGTCGATCCCTTCTTTGCAGATACCACATCGTGGTGGTTTCACTCCCTTCTCGACATGACCTCGTCCGCCGGCCGACGCTCAGTCCCACTCTCTCTCTCTCTCTTTCCCTTGTGCACTAGCGTATCCAAGGTGTGTGTGAGGCCCGGCTTTAGCGTGCCAGTTGTTCGCTACCCAGAGGGAGTAGCTGGATGGTGGACATCGCGGACCATGCAACAACAATACAATGTCGCCGAGCGCCGGAGCACCACGGTCCGTCATCAACGGTGTCTCCCATTATCGGTGGATGCCATGGCTGCAGCTGCTGGTAGGCAGGTGCAGGACGGGCAGCCCAAGGAAGCTCCAAAGGCCAATGGTCGACCCCGCTGGGCGCCGCAGATGGATCGGCCAGTTGCATCCGCCATCCCCAACGCTCGACTGCAAGATGCAAAACGATCGTCATTGCGCCAAGGTGGCCACGGTTGGCAGCAAAACCGACCGACAACGCCCTCGCCTCGAAACCTTTTTTTTCTGCCTCGAAGAAAAATTCGGGCGCATGCCAACGACTCGACCATGGGGAGGGGAGGTTGTTGCAACCTGACAAAGGATCCACGCCGCATCCTTCCAAGACCGGGTTAGCATGGCAGGCAGACGACCGAGGCGGCAGCATGGCGGTGCCTGCTTCGTGCGCTGGTGCCTGGGCCTCGGCCTGTTTCGCCTGGGTCCATGGGTTGGTCGAGAAGCAGCTGCCTTGGCGCGGATCGCGCCAGACAAGGTCTCGCTCGATACCGGCGGATGACGTGGTGGGACTTGGGTTGTCGCACCGCAAAACGTTGCAACCGCGCCCTTCCGTCCTTGCGATGAGGAAGGGGGAAGGGGTTGATATGGCAAGCTCAAACTTCGATGCGTGCTTCCTTTGCCTGGCTCGCTCTTTGACTCGACCCAGGTGTCAACCCTCGAGCATCATGGTGCCCTCTGGTCGCGAGACCCGTCTTGACGTCGACCTCAGCGTTGGCATCGAATGCTTTTCTGTTGGGTAGTTGACCTTTGCTTGAGCTTTGGCTGGTCGCTATGCCTCGTCGCTCTACACGCCTCTCGCTCGCCTTGATCCCACTTTGGTAGAGTAACTAGTAGCAGACCTGCTTTATGCTCGCGTTGCTCCTCGCCTACGCCCAAACCATCGATGCTTGCCAGTACGAAGTCAGACAGACTTAGAAATGCCGCCGTGCTTCGGCCAATCCATCTTCCCTTGCCGTGCATCCTTTATCCGTCGTCGCTGCTCCGAACTCTCCTTCCCCCTTCTTCTCTTCCCCTTTGCGCTGTCACCGGAAACTCTCTGCAGGCTCCCCAATACATCTCTCCCCACCCTGGCAGTTGCCGTGGCAAAAACCCACGTTAGTCAATCAAATGCCAGTTGATAGTTGGATGAAGTCATGCCGATCGACAAACAGAGTTGGCATATTGACACCAACCCACCTCTCGCAGTCACCTCTCAAGCCAAGCCGCTTGCTTCCCAACATCCAGAGCTCCCCAACCTATTCCGCTTCGACTTGAGCAGTTTCGTGAACGGCGACTTGCAGCAGCGAGTGTTGTAGAAGGCCGAGCGTCAGCAAACTCAAACACCCTAGAATGAGAGTAGAATGCCGTCAACCATGCCCCAAGTCTAGTCAGGCCAACAACAACAACAACAACAACAACAACAACAACAAAGCGTCCCAAAAATAATGATAAAACTCCATCACATCCACTCATTCATCTATCCATCGGCGTAAGCCGTGCTTCCGTAGCAACAAAGTGGCGGCGCGGCCAACCAGAAACCGCGCCCGCCAAAAACCCGGCCGAAGGCTTCGTCGTCGGTAATCACCTGCAGCCCTTGGGACCTCACAGGACAAAAGAATCACGACAACATGCAACGCCCCTGCCTACCATCGTGCGGCCAGATCCAGACCATCGGCACATCAGAAGCCCCCATCCGCACCCTGCCCCGTTGCTATCCACGTTGATTTCAACCGAGGTGCCAGAACGTTGGTCGTTAACCAGAGAGTGTATAGTTACATAGCTAGTAGTGCAGGCGGTGGGCAGGGGTTGCCACCACCAAATCCGACACCGAACCATCCGTGAGATTCCCAAGACGTGTAGCGCGCTTGCCCTCGCTAGCTAGCGATGCATCAGCGCAGACTAGAGGGAACGGCTTGGCTCTCTGTGCAATGGCGCTGTATCGCATCGACACGTGGCGGATCGGCGCCAAGCATTGCGCTGGCCATGCCCGATGGCCTCATGCACCCTGTGTCGAATCAGAGTCACTCGCGTCATCACCGTAGACGACCAGAGCGGTGCCACTGCCTCTCTCTCCATCGTCATCCGCCTCGTCTTGGTCCTCCTTTGTCCGCTTCGCCTCCTTGTCCGCCTTCAGCCTGGCCTGTCTACCGCTTGGCAAGCCCGTGGGCGTCCTGTCTCTGGCGAACGCCGAGCTCGGCGTCATGGGTCCCTTGTGCGTGGCTCGATGCGAGCGTGGCGTCTCTTCGTCATCCCTACCCCTGCTCGACCCGGAGCGCTTCCTTTCCTGACGCTTCGACGAGGAGTTGCCGTGGTCGTCGTCCAGCCTGAAGTCGGCGTTGAGCAGGTGCCGTTCGCTGATGGCCTTGGGGGGTAGCGGAGGACCCTGCACCGCGAACCGATCCGGGCTGTTGAGCATCGAGCTGGGCTGGCTGCGCGTACTTTGCTGCTGCGTCGACGCTGGGGTGAGTGGTGCCAGGCGCGGTAGGCCGTTGCCGCCGGTCGAAAGGATGCCCTGGCCCGACGCCCTCCGATGCAGCAGGTTCGAACTCGACTTGGAGTGGGGCGGTTCTGACGTCCTCCGACGATGACCTTCGATCCCGGGCGTGGAGGCTCCGGAGTGGGACGGGCTGTTGTTCCTCGTCACCACCGTGCTGGTGTCATCTATATCGTAGTGTTCTGCCTCCTCTTCTGCCTCGTCATCATCATCATCGCTGTCGCAGCCATCGTCGTCGTCGTCGTTGCCGTCCTCTTCATTATCATCCTCGTCGGCGACGTGTTTGGCAAACGTCGCGCCGTCCGACCCTGGTTTGCTACCGTCTTTGCCGCTGTCGGCGGAGTGGCCTTCTTCCACCACGACAAAAGACTTCTGCCGCTGCCGCTCGTTCCACTTGAGCGTGCGAGAGATGGCGGAGAACCAGTCGGTCGATTGATTCTCTGCACACACGGTCGGGAAGGGGTATCGCGAGGCAGTCACCTTAATATGGTCGCCCTCTGTAGATGATGGCAAGGCGCAGTTTATATCGCAGTGTGTTAGATGCTTTATACAGCCAGCGCGCAGAGCAACGGCGAGCCAGAAGAGGGCAAAGACTCACGCTTCAGCTCAACCCTGCCCCGCCCGTCGAAACTCGCCCATGCCGTGCTGCGGGAGTTGTACGGGACAGCGATCCTCAACTCCATGCTGTCGGGGAGCAGCATGGGTCGGAAGGACAGTGTGTGCGGGCATATGGGCGAGATGAGGATGGCTGGGATCTCAGGATGGACCAACGAGCCACCCGCCGAGAGCTGTTGAAATGTCAAGCGCGTGAGGTTGGCTAGTCAGGTCACATTGGCTCGGAACCCTCGAAGTGCGCAAAAGGGAAAAGGCGCAACCTAGCCCAACCTACCGAATAGGCCGTCGATCCAGTCGGCGTAGAGATGCACAGGCCGTCGGCTTGCACAGTCGTCATATGGTGCTCGTCGCCTGGATTAGATCGATGTCGCCACGTCATTGAGCGTCCGATCGCTTTGCGGTAAGCCCGCCTACATAGTGTTAGACGCTCGGGACTAAGAAGGTGCGACTTACCGAAGAGCTCGAGCAGGCTGACGTACGGGCTGGGTCCTCGGTCGACCACCAGATCGTTGAGCACCTCAAACGTCTCGACAGGCCTCGTGCTGAAGCACATAACCTCCTTGTCCCTACACTTTTTCTTCTTCTTCTTGGTCTTCTGAGTTTTCTCCGCGGTTGCAGCAGCTGGCGGACTGTCGTATCCGTCCTTTGCCCCATCGTCGTCCTCGGGCGATCGCGGCCTCTCTCCGGAAGATGGGCTAGGGCTTTCGATGGCTTCCCAGCCGCAGTCCCTGACGCTTCGCATGATGATCTCGCCCGTCTTTCCGGACTTGATCGCGCGTCGGCGGTACCGGCCGGCGCTCGAAGAGCTGGGAAGTGTAGCCCGCTGCCATGAGGCCAAAGGGTGTAGAGTCTAGGCGTCAGTTCGAGGCGAAAAGCGGGCCATCGGATCGTAAGGTGTTTTATGCTTACGTAGATGGTGGCGGTGAAGCGCATGCGCAGGTTGACCCGGATTCCATCGTCCAGGGCCGACGTCATGACTTCCTTGTAGCGTGCAAAGTCGAAGTTGGTGAGGAAGCCAAGCGATCCGAGGGCAAAGGGCAGCACGGGCGGCACGATCCGCTGGAAGAGCCAGGAGCAGAAGAGCACGGTACCATCGCCACCGAGCTGCATGGAAATGGGTAAAAAAATACATGTTGAAGCGAAGAAGGTGCCATCAGCACGCACGTACTCGTGCGGGCGCGGAAAGGACGGAGTACGGCTACTGGCACTCACTGTGACAACGAAATCAAACAAGTGCGGCGACCTGCTACACATGTCGCTTGTCCAGTATCGCAGCTTGCCTTCCTGCCGGAGGAAGCCACTGCTGCTGCTTTCGTAGCCGCTTGCACTAGACATCGAGCTCGACAGGCTGGCGGTGCGCCTCGGCCGTGAATCAAACAGCTTGGGATAGTCCCTCTTGATTCCCTCAGCGTCGAAGCGTTTCGAGTTTTGCAGCTGGGAGTCGACATAGACTATCAAGCCGGTGCCTTTGCCATTTCGTGGCGTGGTCATGAGCCAGATGGCGAGCTCACGGGTAAGCTTGATCAAATGGTTGTCGCGCGCCTTGGTGATGATCATGACGCTGTGAATGGTCGACTTGACGCGGGCCCGGCCGAGCTGCTTGCTCATCTCACGCACCCCGACGGCGGTCTCGGCCAGCTGGTGGGTGATGCTGCGTACGCGATCCTCGTCTTCGCCGCTATCGTAGTCGTAGGAGCTGTCGTATGAAGAGCTGCACTCGTCGACGGAGATCCCATCGTCCTCGCCGCTGCCACCGCCTTCGTTTGCCTTGATGGGGGATCCGGACCGTGAGTGGTGCCGCTTGCGGTCTCCGGCCGTCGTGGTGGCGTCGCTTCCCGATTGTGCCTCGTCATCGGTCTTGTAGCCTTTCTGCCTCTGCGGCAGGAGCACGGATCCACCCTTGCCCGACGATTCGCCACCCTGCCCGTCGTAGGTGGCAGGATCAAAATAGGAAGCGTTGCTGCCAGTGGCAGCCTGGGGCATGGGCGTCTGGTCTACATCGGCGTAGTCCTCTGGACACGAGTGGGACGCGGTGAGTCTGTAGCTGTCGACGGCTCGCCTGCGCCTCTGAGCGTGCGCGTCCCTGTTGGTCCTGTGACGCGCCTTTCCCTTTAGCTTTTTCAGCGATTCGCCCAGCGTCACGCCCTTGTCGAGGTAGGAGTGGACGAAACAGGGACTATTGAGTCCGAGGGGTAGGTGCGGCTCGTCTTGGAAGCTGCAGCTGTGGCTGATCGTGGTGTGGCCAGGCTTCTTGAAAGGCTGGCCCGCGTACGATGCGGTTGCAGCGTCGCCGATGGAGGCGAGGTTGTTGCGGGTGCCATCATGGGCGGCACCGTTGGCGGTGGTGCTAGTGGTGGTTTCGACACTACGATCTTGCGGAGCAACCCTGGAGGTTGGCGGCATCGGGTCGGTTGGCAGGAGGGGACTCGGCGAGGAGATGGTGAGGGCCGCAGTCGGCGTGCCTTCCTTGCCAGGGTTCAGCAGAGCGGCCAGCTGGCTGTGGCTGTGGCTGTGGCTGTGGCTGTGGCTGTGGCTCTGGCTCTGGCTGTGGCTGTGGCTCTGGCTCTGGCTGTGGCTGTGGCTGTGGCTGTGGCTGTGGCTGTGACTCTGGCTGTGGCTGTGGCTGTGCTGGGCGTCGGCCATGTCTCCGAGAGGCTGTAAAACAGGTAGCGGTAGAGCACTAGAGGAGAGCAACTTTGCAGCGGTGCAGCGGTGAAAGCAGCGGCAACGCTTGGGCTCCGAGTCGGAAGGGAATCCGACGACGTGGCGAGCAGGCGCACTTGAGCTGGCGAGCGGTGGTGGATGGCGGGTCGCGGGATCCTCTGACAGCACAGATGAGGAATAGATAAGAGGCTGATTGCGGTGCGAACCGTAGCAAGCGCGCGGTCGCGCTCCACTTCAAATGGGATGCCGGATGGGCCGGTGGCAAAGGCGAAGCAAAGCAAGGCGAGCGCTCACAGACCGACCAGCAACAGAAGGACACTGACGAACTGCGGCCCGGTGGAAGGGTCTCGAGGCGAGAAAGGGGTTGGTAGATGGTCGAAAAGGGGAGAGGTTACGCCAGGCTTAAACGAGGGGGCAAAAGGCGCTGTGTTGGCCTGCCGCTCATATGTAGGGGACCAAAGCCGGGCCGGAACGTGCGTTGGCTGGAGCTGGTTAGGGCGAGGTTTGTGATCTCCACCCTCACCTAGCTTTTTTTTCCGAAAATGGTTAAGCTGACTTAATCTATCTAGTGACAAGCCTCTTGTTTTCTAAGCTGGACTCGGCCCTCCCGCGCTCTGGCCTATCTCTTTTTCGCCTTTTTTCTTTTTTCTTTCCACATTTGACCGGGGCAGGCGGCGAACGTGTACGCGTGAGGGGAGCATGGAGGAGCAGCAGCGCACGGACCCGGCTTCGGCGGAGCATAGCCGCCTCGGAAGGCGCCTCACACCTCGACATGCAAGCTCGAATCCGTTGTTCGTGCCTATCGAGCATGCATAGGCAACGTGGAAAAAAAGCAAGCAAGGCGAAGTGCGTCGACACTTGGGCTCTGCGTACGCTTGCTTGTGTCCCGGCGGAGCGAAAGCTGCCCACGCGAGCCTCGGGTTTTTGAGTACATACATGGGTAATCGCAGCCGGTTGCCCAAGCGACAAGAGGCACAAGGGGCGGGTCGCGGAAGAAGCCACAGTCAAGTCGACGTTATACCGAAGCGAGCGCACAGAGGCACGCATAGGCGCGTAACATCGTCGCACAATTGTGAAAAGCATCAAACGTATATATGTATATATATATCATCCGCTTCCTCTTACGTCTAACCGGCACCTGACTCTGTTGGAGCGATGGAGCGATTCAGCTCCAACGACGGCGGTGGCCGCGGCCGTTGACGTCTTTTCCGCAACGCCGTCGCCATCCGTCCTCCTCCTCTCCAAACCCAAAAAACCCTGCCTCTCATCCCCCATCTCGCACACCAACATAGAAAGCCGCTCGCCGCATTCACTTCTTTTGACGTTGCACTGGTCGCTCGTCTTGCCTTTATCCGTCTCGTTTGGTTTTGGATTTTTTTTCTACTCGCTTTGTCGCGGCCGGTCCGTCGACTTCTTTTCCTTTTGCTACCATCTTGCATTTTGGACCCCCCTCCCCCCGTGGCATTCTTCTACCCTCATCTCGATGAGCTACGCCCGGGTTCCAACAACAGAGGCAGACGACCAGGACTACGAGCAGCAGCAGCAGCAACACCACCACCACCACCATCATCAAGAGTCGCCGCAACAGCAGCAAAGGTCCCCGCCGCCGCGCCGGCACTACAAGGCGCGTTCCATCAGCCGCGCTAGCCTCGACCTCTCGCGCTCAGAGGCTGGCTCCTTCCTTGGCCAGTCCAACCTCGACCTCGACGACGTCAGCTACCCGCCGCCCCATCGCAGCGCCACCGCTAGTGGCAGCAGCAAGTTGACGATGCCGCTCGGCACCAAGCGGCTCGTCTTCTTCCTCCTCACCGCCGCTTGCCTCATATGGCTCCTCGGCCCTGCGCAGAGGAGGCAAGACGTGACGAGCTACGTCAACGACAAGGCGGGCCAGGTGCTCGACAAGACGCCCTGGCGCAGGCCCAACCTTGATGTGGCCAACGACGCCACCGATATGCCAGGCATCGCTAGGCCGCCACCGCCGGCAACCTCGCCGTCCCCGACTGCCGCGAATATGGCCTCGACACGCGAGCGACCGCAGCTGCACCCCGACCCCCTCAAGACGACCCGGTGTGACGAGGCGACCCGCCAGGCGAAGCCCCTCGACATCAAGGGCAACGTCCGGCCGCTGATCCAGTACGCCATCATGATCGACGCCGGCAGCACCGGAAGCCGGGTCCATGTCTACAAGTTCAACTACTGCAACAAGGCGCCCGAGCTCGAGGACGAGTACTTCAACCTCGTCATTGGCGGGCTCTCCAACTACGGTACCAACCCTCCGGCCGCTGCCGACTCGCTCCGACCGCTGCTCAAGGACGCGCTCGAGCGGGTGCCCAAGGAGCTGCACAGCTGCACCCCCATCGCCGTCAAGGCTACGGCAGGTCTACGTCTACTTCCCGGACAGCAGGCGCAGGACGTCTTGGCGGCGGTCCGACAGATGCTTGAGACAGAGTACCCCTTCCCCATCGCGGACGGCAGGGATAGCCGCGGGCAGACGGGAACCAAGGGCGTCGAGATCATGGAGGGCCGAGAAGAGGGCGTGTTTGCCTGGATCACGGTCAACTACCTCCTCAACCGCATCGGGAATAGCGAGGGCGCCGAGGTCGAGACGGCTGCCGTGATGGATCTCGGCGGTGGATCGACGCAGATCGTCTTCGAACCGGCCTTTACCACGCCTTCGCAGGGGATGCATCCGGGAGAGCACGTCTACAACCTCAAGGGTGAGTTCCGTCCCGAACTGTCAGGCTCAGTGGCGCCGCGACGCTGCTGTGTTTTGCTGACGCGCGATGCCTCTCCGCATCGATCTTCGGACGGAAACTTGCTCCCTGTTCCTGCTCCTGTCTTTTGTTGCTGCTAACACTCGTCTGCGTCGGGCCTTCACAGACTTTGGAGCGCGTTCGTTCACCCTCTACCAGAACTCATACTTGGGCTATGGGCTGATGCAGGCGCGGCAGTCGGTCAACTCATTGGCGGCCTTTGCCCACAGCCTTACCCATCCCGATGCGGTGCGGACCGGATCCGCGCACAGCGGAGCCGGCGTGAGCACGGGCGCGTTCTCTTGGTCGTCGATGACGCCGGAAAACACGCGGATCCCGTCGCCGTGCTTTGCCAACAATGCGACCAAGACGGCCACGATCACGCAGCCCGGGAGCACCGACAAGGCCACGGTGACGTTTATCGGCACCGAGGGCGGCTTCACGGCGTGCAAGAGGCTGGTCGAGGTGATGATGGACAAGGACGCCGTGTGCAAGGCGCGGCCGTGCTCGTTTGGCGGTGTCTACCAGCCGTCGCTGATGGAGACGTTCCGGACGGCGCCCATCATTGCGCTGTCGTACTTTTACGACCGGCTGGCGCCGTTTGGCGTGCACGACGAGTTCAGCATCGACGAGCTGGCGCGGCTGGCGGAAAAGGTGTGCTCATACTCGGCGGAATCGCTGCGCGACGGCACGTTTGCGCCGGATGCGGTCAAGGAGCTTGAGCAGCGGCCCGAGACGTGCCTGGACCTGACGTTTATGCACGGCCTGCTGAGCTTGGGCTACGAGCTGGGAGGAGAGCGCAAGGTGAGCATCGCCAAGAAGCTGGCGGGCACCGAGCTGGGTTGGTGTCTGGGAGCGCAGCTGGCGGTGTTGGAGGAAGAGGGGCTGCTGTGCAAGGCTCCGGCGGTGGCGCAACGCTAGAGGAAAAGGTGGGGAAATCTCCGAAAGAAGGAAGACACGGTGATCCTCTCATACATACTACTACTGTAGACGGTTTCGGAAAGGGGCCAAAAGATTGCAATCGACGCTCGTGCCCAGTCTCTTGGTCGAGTTGACGGGAGTTGGTTGCCGGGTCGACGCAACTTATCCTCGTACGACAACCAGCAGAAAGCCATTTTGTGTCTGTGTATGTATGTGCGCTTCTTTTATATTGCCATCATCACTGTCCCTTGTTACTTTTTCGCCGTCTGGCCGAGGCCCGAAGCGTGTTCGGCGGCGGCTATACCGAGGCCGAGGGAGAAGTTCAGGCTTGAGACTTGTAAGCTCGGGCTAGGGCGGTGAGTCGAGAGGATGAGCGGGGTAAGGAGCATAACGTACCTTGGATGGTCCTAGCGACGGTGGAACGCACCTTGCCGTCTTCGAGGTTGAGGAGGCCGGCAATCGTACAACCTCCCGGGGCTTTGGTGGAGCGAGTGTGGGGATGGGAGAGCGTAGGATGAGTTGGATGGGCGGGTTGGAAGATACGCCAAGGAGAGAAGGAAAACATACTGGTAACGCTATCCTTGATAGCGGCTGGGTGCATGCCGGACTGCATCACCATTCTCGCTGCGCCTTGCATGGCTATTGATCGTACAAAACCCCCGCCCCAATAGTACCGCAACGGACAATCAGGTTCGCATTCTCACACAAGACCTGTTGCCACTATCCGCTCTATAGATGCCTCCAGGGAGCGGGAGAGAGGGAGAAGAGGAGGAGACGCAAAAACGACTCACTCTGAGCGGCCAGTTCGAGCGCCTCGGCACGCGGCAGTCCCATCATGACGCCGCCGTCGGCCATGGCCTCGAGAAAGACGCAGGCAAACGCCGGTCCGGAGCCGGCGAGGGCGGTGCAGGCGTCAAAGTGCTTTTCGTCGAGGAAGCGGCACCGCCCCACGGCGGAAAAGATCGAGAGCAGGATGTTGCGGTCCGTCGTGAGCGTGGGCAGCGTCGAGGGTAGGGGTGAGAGGATCGTCATGCCTTCTCGGATCTGGAGGGGGAGAGAGAGGGTGGAGAACGAGCAGCGAGCAGCGAGCAGGGCAGCGTGGGATGAGCAAAGAGGGGGGGAAGCGGGGTCGTGGTCAGGGTCAGGGTCATTTGGAGGGTCTGGCGGGCGCAAGAGGGAGCGGGAGAGGAAGGAGAGGGAGGACAGAGGCGGCGGCTCGTACCTTGCACGGGGTGTTTGGCATGGCTCGTACGACCTTCGTAGTGGGCGTGACCCATTCCCTCATCTGTTCGATCCTCAGCCCAGCACAGATCGAGATGACGAGCTTTCCGTCGACGGCCTGCTTCATCCCGTCCTCTGCGAGGATGTCCTTGACCATATTGGGCTTGCAAGCGAGCAGCACGACGTCGGCCTGCATCGCCGCCTTGACATTTTCGCCGACGCCGGCGACCACCTCGACGGCGGCGGCGCCATCGTCATTGGCAAACACCTTTTTGAGTCGCCGCACGGATTCGGGCCGGTTGACGCAGGCGATGAAGCGGCTAGGGAGCTGCGTGAGGTCGTCTTGGTCGCGGTCCTTGGCGCCGGAGAGAGAGGCGATCGAGGAAGAGAGGGAGACGGAGGTGGTGGAGAGCTGGCGCTGCGAATCGAGGACACCGGAGAGGATGGCGACGCCCATGGTGCCGCAACCGATGACGGCGAGGGTGTAGCCGGCCATGATGGGTGGGTGGGGAAAGGCAAGGCGGGGGGCAGGGGGCAGGCAGATGAGAGGAGTTGGCAAGAGGATGTGGACGGGGGGCAAAGGTCCAGAGGGGCGAGTGGTGGTGGCTGGGAAGCGAGGTGGACAGTGAGGCGAGACGCCACAGAATGCCCAACGAGAGGACAGAAGCGCCACCCAATATGAAGCGAATGCAGGGCACAGCCAAGAAACCATACTGACCATTACAGGCACGGCTCAGCAGCAGATAAGGCGCACATTGCATCGTCGACAGTTTCGATGCCTTTGCACCGACGACTGCGCTGGTATGCATTCATGGATATGAGTCACACTTCTCCCTTCCTCTCACCCATCACCACACAGAGCATACCACCCCCGCACTCGCACTCCCTCTCTCTCACTCTCGTCGCAGCCCCGACCGACCGACACTGCACCATCTCTCTTTGACCGCACCAACGAGCCTCGCATTACCATCCCACACCACATCACCAGGGCTACACCACATCACCAAGGCTACACCACATCACCAGGGCTACACCACCGGCCACCATACAGACAGCCCGGCCAACAACAGCAGCCAAGACACGGAAAAGAAACGTAGCATGTCCCCGATTGAAAGTGAAAGTGAGATCAAAGCTGGGACGATTTGATCGACTGGTGTCCTGGAAAGCCCAAGACCAATCAAGCCGTGAGTAGAGCGTGGGTTTTTCGTCTAGCGCCATTCCGTAAGCCCGCACGAGGTGTACCCATCGCACCGCCCATCCTACCCCCTCGAAGGAGCAGGTTGGGCGGTGCAAGGTCGGCTCGGCGTGCAAAAAAATAGCGCGGTAGGGGTTGTTAGAGAGAGAAGGGGCGAGGGCAAAGGGGCAAGCCAGGCGTATGTGCCGGGAGCGTAGGAGGGGCAAAAAATGACAAGGGGAAACACGGGGAGAACCACAGGCGTTACGCGGCCGGGGGCGACATGGATGCTGACGGGGTGAAGAGGACAACGAGAAGGAGGCGGAGCACGGACGATGGAAGTGAAATCAGGGGGCAACGATGATGGTGTTGGTGTTGGGAGGTGTGGGACGATGGTGGTGAGAATGAAGAAGGGGGGTGGGGACCGCGCGCTATTTCTACTTTTTTTTTTTTTTCCTCTTCTTCCTCAGCCGCCTCTGCGCGTGTTTTTTTTTTGCAGCCTGTTTTATTTTATTTTTGTTTTATTTTGTATTTTTCTTGAAAAAATAAAAATAAAAAATAAAAATCATCTTTCATCAATCTCCTGCACGTCTGCTCGCCGTAGCAAACCGCTGCAAAAAAAAGAATCCATGCAGATCCATCGGGGGTCCGGCCAGCGCATCGGGGCTGCGGCCGTGCTAACTCGTATCTCGAGTCTCATCAGCAACCAGACTGCCCACGCTGCCAATGGAGCACGTCTCTGCCCGCAAAATCACCCCACACCTTCGCATACACACCCACACCCACACCCACACCCCCACACCCACACACCCAACAGACAAAACATCCCACGCACAGACGCCCAAGGCCGCCGCCCTCTAGATCCAGGTCCATGGGGCTTCAATCACCCTGAATGGCGAGCTTAGGTACGTGTACTGGTAGCAGTAAAGTACGTGCAATTTGGCCATGGTACGCTCTCGCTTTGGCGTACAACCAAGTAAAGTCGCATCCGTACCAACTTCCATGCCACCGCCTTGGCCCCCTTTGGCCCTGCGCACCTTGGCCCCGTTGCGCATCCCCGCGACTATTGGTAAAAGTCCATCTTGCTATCGTCGGGCTTCTTGACCACCTGCTTCCATGCCTCCTCAAAGTCCTCGGGCATGATGACATAGCGGTTCTTGCGCACCGCCTGCAGCCCCGCCGCCTGGCAGATCGACGCAATCTCGGCCGACGACAGCTTGTCCGGACGACCGACGTAGTCCTCCAGGTCTACCTCAGGCGACAGGTTCATCTTGCCGCAGATGGTCTGGAAAATCAACCGCTTCTCTCGTCGGCTCGGCACCGGGAACTCAATCTTGCGGTCCAGACGACCCGGCCGCAGCAGCGCAGGATCTAATGTGTCGGCTCGGTTCGTCGCCATAATCACCTGTCGACGCCGGAAGGACACACAGCAGCAGGCAAGGGAGATCAGAAATAAGACAGGGGCGAGGTCCAGTCGGCGCCCGCCTCGCTCGCATCGGTAGCGCCACCGGCGTGCGCTCAACTCACCTTGACGTTGCTCCCCTGGTCGAAGCCATCCATCTGATTGAGCAGCTCCAACAGGATACGCTGCACCTCACGGTCGGCGCCCGTCTGCGCGTCGAACCGCTTCGTCGCGATCGCATCAATCTCGTCGATGAAGATGATGGCGGGCGCATTCTCCCGCGCCAGACGGAAGACGTCGCGCACCATGCGCGGGCCTTCGCCGAGGTACTTTTGCACAAACTCGGATCCCACCACGCGGATAAAGGACGCCGTCGTGGCGTTGGCGACCGCCTTGACCAGCATCGTCTTTCCCGTTCCTGGCGGACCGTAGAGCAGCACGCCGCGCGGCGGGTCGATGCCGATCTGGCGGTAGAGGTCGAACTGCACAAGCGGCAGTTCGACCGCCTCGCGGATTTCCTGCTTCTGGATGTCCATGCCTCCAATGTCGGCGTACGTCTCGGTGGGCTTCTCGTCCTTGCCGAGCATCGCGATGCTCGAGTCGGCCTCCGGAGGGAGGACGTCGACGAGGGCGTTGGAGTGGCGGTGGAGTGCCACGCTGCTGCTGGGCTTGAGCAGCTCGCGGTCAATGGTGGAGAGGATGCGGACGACGTAGTTGGAGCCGGTTGTCGAGCCGACGATGCCCGTGTGCTGGTCGATGGGCTCGAGGAACTGTCCAATCACGAGGGGCACCGATTGGATGCGCTTGACCTCCTCTTGTGCTCGGACGAGCTCCCGCTTCAAGTTTCGCTGCTCGTCTTTCTGCAAAGGTCGGCGCCGCCGCAAATGGGAGGGAGATTAGATGGAGGGTGCGTCAGTCGGGCGCACCTCGGGTTGCGGCGCAGCCGAGCGGCGGGGAGGGGCAAATGGAGTGGAGGATGACTCCCGGTCGTAACATACCACATAGTCTTCCATGGTGTTGAGGAACTCGAGGTGCTGTTGGAGCTTCTTGTATCGCAGGTAGGTGTCCTCCTCCTGCTGCATCTGGTGGTGCAGGGCGGCCTTTTCGGCGGCGGCATCTTCGAGCGTGGGCTCGGACCGCTTGAGCGAGGCGATGCCGAGTTCCTCCATGGTGCCGGTCGATGTGGCGGGTCAAGAAGCGCGGCAGGGGGGAGGCAGGCGGCGCTGGCTCTAGGAAACCGATGTAGCTTTAGCTGGAGCGAGCGCGGATGCGGGGGGCAAAAAAGAGGGCCGAGGCTGTGGGTGGGAGTGGCGACAGTGGTAGTGTGCTGGGTGATGGAGGCGCGAGGTGGGAGGTGGGAGGAAGAGAGGGCGAATGGGCGAATGGGCGAATGGGCGAATGGGCGAATGGGCGAGAGAGGGTCAGAGAGGCAGAGATGGCGGTGGAGCGAGCGTGGCTGGCGAGGACGCGCAATGCACACCCAACTCTCAGGTGGAGAAGCGGCGCGTGCGGTGATCGGGGCACGGCCAACTAGAAACGATATCTATACAATTCTTAATAACTGCACTTGCGGCCCACGCCTAAGCGCGGCCAAGCGCGGCCAAGCGCAGCCCAGCGCAGCCCAGCGCAGCCCAGCGCAGCCCAGCGCAAGCCGGCTTTCGTGAAAAGCTAGCGAGCTACCAAGTGGGCTTTCAGCCAAGTAAGCTTGGGCCAGCCCACGATGCAGCTTCAACTCGACGGCAGCGCCGCGCGTCTTGAACTCAAAAACGTCGGATCCGATTGGTGTTGTATTGGGCGCATATACAAGCGGTGGCAAGCAGCTGCCACGAATCCAACCCTGCCGCTAATGGGGCGCTAACGCAGGCACAATAACCACCAAGCCGGTATGTACTTTAACAGCAGTCATCATGAATCGCCCTCACCCAACAGCTGTCAGCATCGCAATCCCCCATTACCAACCACTACTACAACCACCCTGCAATCAAATACCCACCACGCTTCCCACCACGCTTCCCACCACACTTCCCACCACACTTCCGGCCACACTTCCCACCACACTTCCACCAACCCGTGACGGCAACCACACTTCGACTACCGGCTTCCTTTGGCGCTCCACTCGCGGCGGCGGTCGAAGCTCGACTCAAATCTACACACACACACACACACACACACACACACACTCTCTCTCTCTCTCTCTCTCTCTCTCTCTCTCTCTCTCTCTCTCTCTCTCTCTCTCTCTCTCTCTCTCTCTCTCTCTCTCTCTCTCTCTCTCTCTCTCTCTGCTCACCATCCCATCCCTTGCCAACCCTACTCTCTCTTTCCTCTGATATACACCCACACACACTCCCTCTCTTTCTCGCCTTTCCCTTCCCTGTCTCGCTTTTGCCTCTCTCGTTCACCCTCTCTCGCTCTACGCTGCCCTCCCCCATCCCTTCCCGCACTCTTCCTAACTCGCCCCACCTCGACCGCACCACCTTCTACATTCCAGCACATCCGCCAATCCCCTTTCCCCTTCGTGATTAACTCCACCTGGCTCCGCTGCATTCCTCATCCCCATCCTCATTGACCACGGCCACCGTTGGCGAATACAGACGCGCCTCGTCCAGGAGCACACAAGCAGCCATGGCCCTCGGCTCCGCCTGAGCTGCTCCTCATTGGCGCACAGCATCGCAAGCCCCTCCTCTCATTGCTCACTCCCAGTCCACCGACCCAGCCGCATCACCCCGAACTCCGGGTCTACACACCTCCCTTCCCTCTGCTACCGCCAGCGCGCCTTGGCTGCGACTGGCGCCGAGCCAGGCTCTCCTTTCCAACAAAGCATTGGCGCATCCCCTTGCACCATCCCCTCTCACCCACACTTCGGCACCTAGATCCGTAGCATACACCGACCCCCGCCTCGACGGGGCCTAAGGGCGAGCCCCAAGGGACCGCCTCCTTTGTGCGACACTAGCTCGACCCCGTTCGCGAGCCCCCTTCCCTCTCTCGTCCCCCCACTCGCCCATACACCGTCATCGTCACCGCCATGGCGCGTGGCAAGAACAAGCTTCGCAAGCTCGAGCGGGCAGCGGCCAAGACGCCGCTGGTCGAAGCCAAGCATGCGGCGGTGCGGAGCCTGGTGTGGGATTGGGACTCGCATATCCACGACGACGACGAGGACTGGGAGGAGGACTTTTGCGACCACGACAACCTCAAGCCCTGCCGCATGATCCGCGTGAAGGAGCTCCTCTCGGACCTCTTTAGCGCATCCTTCAAGCTCGCCGTACCTTCGCTATACCGCGGCATGATCCAAAAGTGAGTCGCTCCCTTGCCAGCCGACGGCGACTCGATGTAGGCCCGAGTTATGCCGGAATAGTTTGCCTGACCCTCCTTTTACGTTCCTTTGCCCACGCGGTCCCCCCCTCCTAGCTTGCAGGACCAGGTACTCAAGGAAAAGATTGCTAGTTTCATCGAGCACGGCTTCAACCCAGACGTGAGTCGCTTCCATCCCATCTCCGGCTCGTCGAGCCGCTTATCTTACCGATGCTAACGCTTCCTCGATCGCCGTTCGATGTTCCATCATCGCTGCCACTGAGCAGCTGATCGAGCAGCTCGCCGACGACTCTTCGACTCGAGAGGGTATCCGAACCCAGATCATGCTCGCATGCAAAGAGGAGCTGGCCGACGTCGTGCTCCGGCTTTCGACCGAGGACTCTTTCGACCTGCTCTGTGACCTGGTGCGTACACCGTTGTAGCTTGCCAGCGATCATGTACGCTTATCACTAGATACATCATGCTGACCCAATCCGCCGCATCGACGCGCCCGGCTCTTCAATGTTGGCCCCTACAGGCAGTGCGGCACGGAAGGGACCTCAAGACATGGGGACCGCCCTGTGCGTGCTCCTTTTCCCGATGCCTTCCCTGCCTTGAACGTTTGGTCGAATCCATCAAGACGACGCCGCCAACGCCGCCGGCCGAGATCAAGCCGATCGAATCGACCGCTCTGCTGGACTGGATCAAGAAGAGCGAGTTCCTTGACTTGGTGGCGGTGTACGATTCGGACGACGAAGCGGCCCCACCCACCAGCTGGGCGGACGACCCCACCTGGAAGGAGCGCGTCTCTTCGGCCTGGGAAAAGATGGCGTCGATCCTGTGGCAGTACGCCGACCAGATCGATCCGCTCGAGATCCCTCGGATCAAGGGGGCCCACAATGCGCTGCGCAAGCTCAACGGCCTGGACCTCTACTATACCGTCGTCACGCGCGAGGTGGCGGAGGAAAACACGCGGAAGGACCTCATCTCCGACGCTGACAGTGCGACCCGCCTGTACCTGAGCAAGCACTACGAGCGGATGAAAAAGGAGAACCGTAAACTCAGCAGCAAACCAGGGTCCGGTGGCAACGGCGTTGGTGGCGGTGGCGACGACGACTGGGCCGGCACCGAGTATCGCAAGGCGCTGGCTCGAGCGATTCGGGAGAAGGGCAACCAGGCCTACGCCGCGGCCCAATACCAGGAGGCAACGGACCAGTACACCCGGGCCATTGGCTACGACTCGGCCGAGCCCATTTATCCTCTGAATCGGGCGGCCTGTCTGCTGAAGCTCAAGCGCTTCACCGAAGCGGAGCGGGACTGTACAGCTGCGATTTTGTTGGATGCAACCAACCACAAGGCCTACTTCCGCAGAGGCGTCAGCCGAGCCGGTCTGGGCAAGACGGACGAGGCCAAGGAAGGTGCGTACCTCTGATTGCGGTTGACGCGAGACCGGCGATGGCTGATGTGATACTGATGAATGTGCTATTGGCTTGAACCCGCTGCTGTCATTGCCTATTTTCCTTTGTCAGATTTTGAAGAGGTCCTAAGGCTCCAAAAGGCAAATCCGCAGGTTCGCGAGGAGTTGCGCAAGCTCAGCGAGCGCTTTCTTTCAGAGTCGGCTCGCAGGCTCAACACTGCTCAAGGGGCTGTCGACGGGGCGGCGGCTGAGGCGGGCACTGATGGAGTTTCGGCCGGAGCGGCTTCTGACCCTCCAAAGCCTCCGACCAGCGCTAAGCAGGCCGGCAAGGGCAAGGGCAAGGCCTCGCATGCTGTAAATCCCAAGGTGCTTGACGTCAGCCTCGAATCGACGCCGTCTGCATCACCGCAACAGAACGGGAAAGCGACCTTGGAGTACACGCCTGCAGATCAGGTGTTCGACGCAGGCTCGGGCACGACCGCTCCTGGCTGTGCTTCGGCCATGAGGGCTACGAGCAGCGTGTCTTCGCAGGCGAGTACCAGCACCAGCACCAGCACTGCGGGCGGTGGCAGCGCTAGCAGCCAAGGATCAGTCGCCCTCTCGACTCCGGCCGCACCGGCTGTAGAGCTCGGCAACTCGTGGGCGGATAGGGAGCGGGCCTCGATGTCTGGCGCTGGGCACGATGCGGCGGGCGTGGCGACGACAACGACGGCGACAGCAAGGCAAGCAAGAAGCGCCCGCGATGGCAGAGCGGGACTCGCTAGCGCCGCACCCGAAACCGAAGCTTCGACCTCGCAGTCGGTGGGATCGAAAAGCTCTGCTACTGGACGATGCGCGCCGGAGGCCTCGCAGCCAGACGCTGCTTCCGCCATGCCGATGCCGACGCGCACCGAGGTTGAGAAGCTACAAAGTTGGCTCCGACGGACGCGCGAGGTGCTCGTCGAGATCCAGTTTGCGCACTACTTCGGCCTGATTGTCGAGAGGGAGACGGGCGCCAAGCTCAACCTGCTGCTCGATGAGGATCTACACAAGTGCACCATGACGGTGCTCTCGATCCTGGTGGATCGCAAGAAGCAGGAAGGGCACGCAGCGTGCCAGACGTCGGTAATGGGCCGGTACCAGGGTCAGCGGGAAGAGCTGGCCGAGCTTTAATGCGAGGAGTTTTGGCTCGCAGAGTGTTTGGAGGATAAAGGAGGGAGGGGGTGTCGAGGGGGCCCTGGTATGTTATCGTTTGTCATGTTCTTGCCGGCTCCCGACGTTGCAGCGTAGTGGGCGGGCCATCTGTACTTGTATCGCCATCGTACTTTTTCCTCCTGATTTTTCTTGTTTGTAGGGCCGTGCCTCTGCCATTGACGGAGCGAAAGGACCGAGAAGGGTCAGCTCGAGGTTGAACGGCCCAAGGACGACTTTGTACTTGTTTCCGACCTACTTTCTATGTTGCAACGCACACACGCAAACACGCGCCCACTTACACCCACACCCACGCCCACACCCACACACACATATGTGCACTTGAGCAGATATGCACGTCCGGTTGCTGGCTCGAACACATACTGGGAGGCTCTGTGGCTGTGCGCTTTGGGGCGGATCTCGCAAGAAGCGGGATCGAAAATGCCCTCTTTGCTAGGATTGTGAGGTGGTGGTGGTGAGAGGGTAAGGCGTAATAGGGAGATTGCGGCGCCGAAGCGGTGCAAAGGGATCGGACCGATATCTGCGACAGAGGCTAGTGGTACAGGCGAGTGGTTGGGTCGAGCTAGAATACAGACTTGAGGCTGAGGCTAAGGGTGCAAGCGGGTCGGGATGAGGCAAGCTGGAAATGGAAATCGGGGAAATCGGGGGAGTAAGTGGACAAGAGCACGGGGGCAAGGTAAGGCAAGGGTTGAGGCTCAGTCAAACTCGTTGTCGAAGGCCATATCGTCCATATCCCCCGCGCATCGGAAAGCGTCGGGATCGTCGTCTGCCTCATAGTTGTCGCTAGGAGATACGGGAAGTCTATGTTCGTCGACGTCTTCTTCGTCATCGTCGTTGGGGTCGTAATCGCTCTCTGCCGTCGCCGCTGCGACGGTGGCCAACTCATCCTGGTCGAAGCATGTGGGCGCCGCGTTGGTGTGGCTAGATCTCCTAGCGGCGACGCCAAAGCCGGGGCAGGGACCGAACCTCCCAGCGCCGCCCGAGGGGGGTGATCCGGCACCCTTTCGCACTGCGTTGCTGCCGGACGAGATCGACTTGCGCCCCAACCGGTGCGCTGGGCCGGCGGGGAGGCCGTTGTGTGTCCGGTCGCGGCTGGCGCTGGCGCCGACGCTCGCTGCAGCGGCGGCTTCCTCGGCCCGCCGCTCACGTTCCCTCTCGGCCACGAGCGCGGCCGACTGGAGGGCGAGGGACTGTTCATAGGAGAGTTGCTGGACTCGCGATCCCGGAATCGCGTTCTGCAGGGTTCAGTCGGTGCCAAGAGGGCAGAGGCGTCGAGCCATCATGTTTGTCAGCGAGCCGATGCCTTGGCCTGCGACCTCGGACCGAGCGGAAAAGCACTCACCTGGGTCTCTTGGGCTAAACGACGCTTGACAGCGAGCGTATCCCGCTGCCAGGCGAGCGAGTCGCTGAGGCTGCGCTGACCCTCGATCGAACGCGCCGATGCGCTTCCGCTCGGCGCGGACGCTTGGACGCTGAGCCTCTGCATCGCCTCGGCGAGGGCCTCTTTGGAGGTGGGAGAGGCCGATCGAGGGTCTGAGGCCTTGGCGTCGTCGATCTGCCACCGTGACATGTCGTCTCTAATCTGGCGGAGGCCGCGCTTGGCGAGCAGCTCCCTTCGAATGTCGTCCGTTTCTCTGCGCAGCCGCTCGCGCGCGCGCGTCGGCGGCGTCCGTGCCGCCGATGACGGGGAGAGGTGCGGCTCGAGGGAGGGCAGAGGCGTGGCCAGGATGCGTTGGTTGCGGTCGAGCATGTCGGCGAGCTCGAACTCGGAGCAGCGCGAGAGGGGCTTGCGCACCACAGTCGACGTCCGCGAGGTGCGCGGGATAAAGGCGAGCGAGGCAGCAGACTTGGCGCTGGCCTTGGGCGGTGATACCGACATGCGGCATGCCTGCGGTGACGGCAGGTGGGTGGTTGCGAGCAGGACGCTGGCTGCAGTGCCGGGGCTCGTCGAGGCACTGCGGCCGGGGACGCCGAGGTGGGCTCCGGTATCGCCCGTCGTGGGTGGTTTGCTCCCGGTCGGGAGCATGAGGCCGTTCATGGCGTAAACGGTGGCGGTGGCTCGAGGGGGTATTGCAGGCGTAGCCGTAGCAGCGAGAGGGGGAATAGTTCGGTTTCGGCTAGGCCGTAAGCAGAGATGGGGGGAAAGGAAAGGCGTGGATTGATAGGAGCGGGTACAAGAGCAAAGGGAAGAGGCGGCCAGAGGGTTAGGCAAAACAAAAAATAAATACGTACAACAACCATGTGAATAATGTCACAGCCGTCGTTGGTGGTTGTCCCTTTTATCTTTCCCTGTCGGAGGCGCCGCTCTCTGCGGCGTCACGTTGCCATATGCGCACGGCCGAATTTCAATCACAAATCGCGACACCCTTACCCTATCTGAGGGTTACGAGTCCCCACGCAGCACCAACAGCGCCGGCAGCTGGGTAGTCTGGTATGGCGCAGCTCCGACACCAGAGCTTCATGGCTCCAACAGAAGCTCCCTCTGCAGCTCCAAGAACAGACCTTTTGCA
>JALNIF010001023.1:0-16478 GCA_026284005.1 Thecaphora frezii | reverse complement strand
CCCTATTGGGTCTCCTACTGGCTGGGTCCTCTAAGCCTACCTATGCTACCAGAGCTGACAACTGTATGCTACTGCATCCTGTTCCTGCTACCCTACTGAGTCTGGGCCAGGAGCGACTTATCCTGGCTGGAACAAGTCTCTCTCACCTGGCCACTAACATCTACCTACTCTCCATCCAGGAGCAGACCCCTGGTATGGACCCTGACAGCCATCTCCCAGAGCAGCCCCTGGAAGAGCTGGGAACCGGCCACAGAGGCAGCATGGTTGGTTCCAAGTACTGGGAACCAGCCACAGGTGCTCTGTGGCAGGTTCTGGGCTCAGGGGCCAGGGAGGCCATACTCATGCTGGCAGCACCACTTCTTAGACTGGATCCCTATTGTAATGGCAATGCTCCATTCCTGGGTGGGAACCGGTTATGGCAGGTCTGTGGCATGTTCCTGTTACTGGGAACATGTTACAGTGCAGCTGGAGCAGGTTCCCATAGGTCTGAGGGATGGATGTCATTATTGGTGCTCATACCAGAGGCTGGAGCAACTAGTGGCAGCAGCAGGTCTGTTGATGGCATACAAGTGCCATTGTATGCTGTAGGCAGAGGTATGGTAGAATGCAGAGGTGAGTATTTGATCAAGTGCAGGTGGGATTGCTAGTACTATGGTACAGAGGCATCCCATTCCCTATACTCTGCCATACACTCTACCTATGGCATACAACAGCACTTGTACACCCTCAACAGACCCACCACCACCACTAGTTGCTCCAGCCTCTGGCATGAGCACCAATAATGACATCCATCCCTCAGACCTATGGGAACCTGCTCCAGCTGCACTGTAACGTGTTCCCAGTAACAGGAACATGCCACAGCCCCTCCATAACCAGTTCCTGCCCAGGAACCAAGAACCACTATTACATAGGGCTATGGCTGTAGGAGGAATAGAGTTGGTGGTGGGGGAAAGAGGAAGGGAAGGGGTCACACTGGTGGAGACAAGAGCCTGCTGGCACTCCTATGATCAGGCTTCAGATGCCCACACTGCCTCATCACATGCTGCAGATGTGTTTCCTTGGAGTTTGCCCTTGGGCGATCGAAAGGTCCAGCCTTAGACGGGCGATGCATCATTGTGCATTTCTCCAACCGTACTTGCAGCTGGGTCAGGTGCATCGCCGCCAATGACGAATTTAACGTGAATCAAATCTAAGTAATGGACGCCCGCCTACATCGCCGATACCTATTTCGCCCAGCTCCAACCACCGCCTCAATCATAAATCTCTCAACGCCCATAGTCGAGCCCGGGTTGCCATCGCTCCGGGTGGGAGTTCGAGGTCACGCAGACACGTTGATCGCCGCAAGAGGGCTCAACCCAACGGGCCCGCCATCTTTTTCAGATGTGCTTGGCTGCGACCGGTACCGACGCGGCGAGTAGTTGTTGTGAGCGGACGACCATGATCCGACCACGGCGCAAGCAAAAAAAGGGCGAAGGGTCGCCTTTCGTGGGATCCTTCATATTAGTATGGCTCGCTTTCTAGCGTTAGGTGAGCCTTCGGCGGCAAGCCTGTCTGCTGCGTAGGGGTCGAAGCAAGGGAGACCGGTTACAGACCTTGCACCCGTTTCGAGCCAACAATACAAGCGGCATTTGCGTGCGTCTTTTGCTTGGTTCGCCCGTCTGTGTTGCCGATCGATCCCTTTGTTTGAGGACCCTCAGAACGTTAGGTCCATGAAAGGCCGACATCGGACCCTAGCTGGTTCCACTACTCAACCACAGCCGCAGAGTACGTGTGAGTTCAAACCGTCGATTGGCAGTCGCTGGTGGGCGGACATTGTTCGGGCTGCTACAGTACCGCGCCTGCCGCCGCCGTCGGCCTCTCCACCGTTTGTCCCTTGGCGTGGTGCGGGCGTGGCACGGCGCAGCATGGCGTGCGTTCGGCAAACGTCTTGCGGGCGCCCTTCTGTCTGCTTAGCCCCCCCAGTTAGTTACTCCCGCTTCCTTCGTTTGCTTGACCGATTAGTGAGTCTTCTACCGCCCCGGCTCAACGATGACGACGGCGCAAGGTACCAGAGGCTCGGACTCCGGATCTTGGGCTTGCGGCACTTTGGTGCGATGGACTAGGGCAGAACGCAAGCCCAACCTCGTCCGAAAGAGCGGTCCGCAGCAGGAGTCGCCAGTACCTTGGCTCTGACAAGATGCGTAAGAGAGGTCGCACGCCAACCTGCCCAACCCAGGTGGACTGCGTCTACTTGACTCAAGTGCGAATACGAATAAGGATCTTAATGGCAGCTGCTGTAGCTCAAATCTGGTGAGGTGTAGGAGAAATGTTTGGGCCTAAACGCAACTGCTACAGGGTGGTGGTAGTACAGGGTGGTAGTACAGTAAGTAGTACAGTAAGAGTAGTGCACACAGTAAGTAAATATGTAACAGGCAGGCGAGCTTTGTTTACTGTAGTCCTACTTTATTGGATCCGATTTGAACTATACCTACCACCACTTTCAACACGTACGTTTTAGCTTTGCACACGCGCGCTGCATTTCCAATTCCGCTTCCGCATGAATCACGGAGCCTTTGCTGGGCTGCCAGGACGCGGAGAAGGCCTTCTCTCCCTGCTCCAACCGCCCATTCGGAGCCTTAGCAGACCCTGACTGGACGGCTGAGGATTCAGGCTGTGGAGGGCGAGCGCCTGTCACCGCCCCGTCGAGCAGCAGCACAGCAGCCAAGTTTCGATAATTGAGTAAATCCTCGCGTATCCTTGCAGGCTGGCCTCGGTTCGGCATTCGGTCCTCGTCCACCGTCACCAGGCAGTGGCGGCGGCGAGATACGAAGGCCCTAAATCAGTACGTGCTCCATGCAAGCCAACGTGCACATACTCTACTATCGTCCGCCCTTGCCTGCTTTTCAACCTGACCTTGGCGGCGAGCGGCGACTGCAGTGGGGTGCAGCCACGGGTTCGTGCTCGCACCCACCCGTCCCGTCTATCCACCCTCGCACCTTGCGTAACGCCTCCACCTAGACCAACCCCTAGCCTCCTCGTCTCCTTTCCTCCTTCAGCTCGTGCTTATCGGCACCACTATTCTCTTCACCGCTTCCACGACCATCCTCCTCGGCCGCCCACTGCCATCCACTTTGATCGCCGAAGCATCGAGGCTGACCCATCCCGACTTCCCACGCCAACACGTCCCCATCGACATCCTAAGACTTGTAAACCTGCGCGGCCGTCCGGTACTATCCTTCGGATCCAGTCCATCCACCATCCGAACACATACCTTGAGCCCGATCCGTCTCTGACTCGGCCTCTATCAGCGGCTCTATCTCCTTCGGCCTCCGTCCGGCTGCTTGCACCACGGCAGTATCGATGTACCGCTAATCCTCTCCCTCAGATCTCGTCCATGAATCCAGCAGGTCTCCAGATACCAGCTTCACAGTCTTGAATCGATACCGCCTCTCGCTCGGATTATCCCCGCGGCGCCGTCTCATAAAGGGCCACCTTCGGCCTAGCTCACCCCAGCGCACGGCTGGCGCGGCTGCGGGCGTCGCGAATCCCCCGAAGAAAGGTGGCCGAAGATGCCGAAGCACACCTTCATCGACACCATCCTCAAGAGGCCGTCGCAGAGCTATGCGGAATCGGCCATGGACACTTCGGCGCCAGGCGGCTCGGCGCGGCCGACCTGGCACGCCCCTTCGGACCTCCCGAACACGCCGGGGAGGCCGCAGTCGATCCTGGCGGGCTCCATTTTCAAGAGCGGCGGCAAGGGCAGCCTTGGCAGGGCGGCCGGAGAATCCGCCAGCAACGCTCCCTCCGTGGCGGGCACCAGTCCCGGTCGCTTCAGCCGCTTCCGCAAAAAAGACCACCGACCATCGATTTCGAACGGAAGCGTGTTCGAAGATGGAGCCACCAGCATCGTCCCCTACGCCGAGAGCAACACTACCTATTCGTCCAAGAAGGGCAGGTGGTGGGAGACTGGCAGCCTCAAGCTTGGCAAGTCGTCCTCGCGGGCTCCCAGCGTTGCCGGTAGCATCTTTTCGGAGCCAGAGGCTACTCCGGCTGTGGCAAGCCTTTCTGGGCTAGGCTCGCTCGGATCACCTGCCCGGGGCACCCGTAGCGACTACGGTGGCGCGCCTTCACGTCAGAGACTGCAGTCGGCGCCGCCGATGCCCACCTTGGTGTCGCGGCCCTCTATCGGCACGATGCGTGCCTCTTCTGGCGTCGCGCCTCTTGGTCAGCAAGCACCTTCACTTGTCCGGCAAACGTCGCTCAGCTCCACAAGTCGCAGCGCCAAACACTCGAGCCAAGCCCCACGACCTATCAGTCCGGCATCCTCAGTAGGCAGGTCGCATCGCGCTAGAAGCACGCACGGATCACAGGATTGGAAGAGCTTCGTCGACAGCATGGCCGGGACCGAGGTGGCCAAGACGTGGGAGAGCATCCCCGCGCTAGCGCCGTCATCTCCGGCGCGTCAACCGCAGAACCGCCTCGAGAAGAGGAAAAGCGTTGTTGCTCGAGTCAGGAAGGAGCTCGAACAGGATGCCCAGTTCGAGCAGCTGCAGCGAGACTCGGGCGTCTTGGCGCACGCCGCCACGCAAGTAATTGGCGGACAGCCCCCCTTGCCGTTGTCGAGGGCTCTCAATCTTCAACCGGGTGCGCTAGTCAGTTCGGCGTCGGTGACTCAGCCTGCGCTGACGACGACTGGCCGCATCGCCGGTGGATGCGTCTCGCCCCCTCGTTCGCCAATCGCCCACCTCGCCAACCAGCCATGGGTCAGCGTTCACGACCGTTCGTCGCCCATACCGCTAGCCGTGCCGGCCGTACGTGCGGTGCCAGCTCCGATCGAAAACTACGTCGAGGCGTCGTCGGTGCAGGCATCGCCTATGGTTAGTACGGCCGCTGCCGAGACTGATGAGAGCGAGTCGGAAGCTGAGACCGAGGAGAATTCGAGCGCTTCGTCCTCCGAAGACGAGATTTTGCCGAACCAGACCCTCGACGTCGTGGCAGAAGAGGAAGAAGAGAGCTCCAGCAACGGGCACGAGCGTCATCACGAGATGAAAAACATCCCTACGGTGCGGGGCAAATCCACCAGCAGGCGTTACTCTGAATACGATGCAGTGCTGCGGCATCACCAGTCCGGCAGCAATGTGATCCAAGAGACGGAGGTGTCGTTGACCGATGTTGCCCCGCGCATCGCCATCTCCAAGGCCAAGCCATCATCTCCAGCGCAGAGCGACTCGGTCGCCAGCGAGAGCCCGGCAGAGTCTCCGCTTTTCAAGCAGCCTGGATCCGATGCCGAATTGACGCTTTCGTCGCTACCGCCCGCCGTAGCCGCTGCAGACAAGCAGGTGAAGCCCATCCCTAATGCAGAGCCAGGGCTTAAAGGGATGGAGGTGGCATCCGCTATTCCCACCCGGGCGACCTCTATTCCGACACTATCGGCGCCGGGGTCGCAGGCCGTATCGGACGAGGGCAGCTCATCGGAGTCGGAGGCTGAGGCCGAGTTTCCCAGTACGGCGGCACCTCGACCGCCTCTGGTGGCCCGGCAGTCCTCAGCCTCCAACTACCGATCTGCCAAGGGCGGCCGAAGCACGCCGACTTCAAAGGGGGTCACATTCCACGGGAATAACTCTGGCGCACCAGCGCCGACCCAGTCTGGAGCTTTGGCAAGCGCGGTGATCGGCCCAGATGCCGAACATGCTGAAGGGGCCAGCGACGGCCAGGCTACCGAAAGGGACGACGAAAACAGCGAGGGTAGCGACTCGGCAAAAACGACGACGTCCGGCACCCGATCGCTCTCCTCGCGACGCGCGGTCAGCATTCGATCCTCACGATCCTCGAGGCCGGGAACCCTGCCGAGGCGCATCAGCGACATCAGTCTGGGCACCTCATTCGCTCTCAGCGGCATCCTAGGCGGCCACGGTCGAAGCTCGTCGCGAAGGGTCAGGCTCAACGACGACGATTCGGACTCTCCGGTCGACGTCTCTGACGACGATGCGGATCTCAGGGAACGAGCCATGGCAGAGCAGGATCGACTGAGGAAGATGAATGTCGGCGACGACTTCTTCGGACCCTCACTCACCGGCCTCCTGGATCGCTTTGACCGCATGAGCTGGTCAGACACGTCCGTCGATCGACTCGGAATGGATGGTAGGTCCGGCTCGATCCGCCGCGCCGACAGCGCTTCGATCGGAAGCAAGGCAGCCGCCCAGCAGGCGCAGGATACGATCAATGAAGTGCGTCAGCGACGCGCCGAGAAGGGCCAAGACGAGGACGGTAAGACGCGTGCTAGCTCTTCCGGAGGTCTCGCTCCGAGCTTCGCCGCCCTCTGGCTGCTTAGCGAGGCCCAGGAAGGCAGGAGCGAAGCCGAAGGCAACGCCTCGGCCCTCAAAGACGACTCGGCACCGTCTTCGGCCTGGATTACTCCGTCTGCCTTGCAGAACGCTTTTGCCGCCACGTCTCAATCGCCTGCCAGCAAGTACGCCAGCTTCTTCACGCACTCCACGCTGTCGAAGCAGGAGACTTCCGTCCTCAACCGACCAAGGTTCAAACCGGCCCGGCCCGATGAGATGGGTGGTCTCAAGATCTCGCTAGGCAAGCTCAGCCCAGAGCACCCGGTGGCGCCCCCGGAAGATATGCGGAGCACCCTGCCAATGTCCCTGTCCTCAAGCTCCAGCATCTACAGCAGCAGCAAGGAGCCGGAAACGAAAGCTGCCAGTAGGCCGGCCATCATCGGCGTGGCCAGCAAGGATAAACCGGCTCCGAAAAAGTCGGCCATGAAGAACCTGAGGCATTCCAAATCGCTCGCCGACACTCTCTTCTCGATCCCCGTGCCATCGCCCGAGGCCAAAGCAGAGAAGGCGGACAGAAAGCGGGAAAAGGTCAAGGGCAAATCTCGCCGGTCATCCGACGGCAACGACCGCAGCTCCGGCGGTGGGAAATCGAAGAGCAAGCAGGACAGCAAGGACAAGGCTCAGAAATCGAAGGATCCCCTGCCAATATCGGCGATGGTGAGCGAACTCTCCCAAGAGACGCTTGCTGCTCACAGGCCTGCCAGCTCATCGGCAGATTCGAGCCTTGATCTGGCGTCGTCGATGACGACCATGGTGCCGATTCGCACCTCGTCGCTGGAGACGCAGCCCGTCGCCATCTCGGAAAAGGTTGCTGGGAAGCGGCCCCAACGGGATGCGGAAGAGGCAGACAGGGGAGATGGCACGGATCGCGAACTGGCCGTTCGTGGTGCCGATACGGTGGACGGTTCAATCCCAGTCAGCGAGCCAGAAGTTCAGATGACCGAGTCGGTGGCGCACTTCGAAACGCCCGATCAGAGCCTGGCGAGCATCAGCCACGAGGCTCCCTTGGACTCGGTCGGCATCTCGCCCCCGCAGAAGTTCCATACCGCCAAGGATCTGGCGACTCTCGCCGGTCCAGATTCGCCTGCTGGTGAGTAGCCTCAGCCAAGTCAACGCGCCCCAGTTGGTTCCGGATGCTGCAGATGTGAATTGAGGATCGCTAACAATACTTGATGCCTCTGCCTCTGTCTCCAACTCTCACATCATCAGCTGCAACTCTGACCCGATCCTCGGCGCAGAAGAGCCTCCTAACACACTTCGAGGCAGCCGAGGAGTTCGCGCCCTTCTCACTCGCCGGCTTCAGTGTGCAGCCAGACGAGTTCAAGAAGGATCCCAAGGTCGTCGCTGCCGCGGAGACTGGCGGAGATATCCTAGCTCAGCCGGAGCTCGGCTCCGAGGAAGGTACCGCAGCGGCGACGGCACCTCAGAACGAAGTCGCCAAACCGCTCGAGGTTGAGGAGCAGCCCCCGGAGGACCCCGAGCCGGTGCATCAATTATATGAAGGCGAGAGGGACGGTTCGGTCGCATCCGGCTTCCACGAGGATGGCGTTCCGGCCGACTCAGAGATCAGCGCCGTAAGCACCACGCAGACGACGCCATTAAGCTCGGACGCTCCTGCCAAGGCCGAGCTCCTGCAACAGGCCGACGCGGAAGGCTACGCTGCCGCTGTGGACAAGCATCTGCCGATGCCGCCGCGCCCTGAGCCCGCCGAGGTCGTCCTGCTGTCCCACGACGACAAGACTCCGATCGGCAACCCGCCGCGAGTGGGCATCAATGTCATCCCGCCTACACCTCCGGCAAACGATGCCCGACTCTCGTACGTAGGAGCCCAAACCCCTACTACGCCGACGATCCAAGAAGGCGACCCATTCGACGTCCAACCGCAGCGACCGCCGCTCCTTTCGAGATCCTCGAGCCAAAAAGCAATCTCAAGACTGTCCGGCATCAACGGCAAGACCGGTCCTGGAGGAGCAGAATCGCTCGTACGATCGAAGTCCGTCTCGACAAAGAAGAAGCAAGTCTGGCAAGAGTACCACGGCAAGGGTCTGAGCCTACCGCCTGGCCTCATTGCGACCAAGGTAGCCTCCTCAGTGGATCATAAGAACGCCCAGCCCCTCGATGCTGTACGCGCCGCAACCACGGCTTCGACCTCGACCCGGGACGACCTGGTGAAGAAGCCAAGCAAGAAGCGCGCTCCGGCGCTGCAGACGATGCCCGCCGCCAGCGCGACCCGCGACGTCCTGCCTGCGATCCCGGAGCCCGAAATGGAGACGGCCGCTCCGCTCAGCCTCGTCAAGCCGCGTTCACCGCTCAAAAAGCACCAGCGAACGTCTTCGGCGACCGATTCGATCTCGCCATCGTCCTCGATGGCTAAGATCATGGCCGACGCGCCTCCCGTACCGCGCATTCCGGAGGCCTATCACTCGCCTTCGCCCTTCGGCAGCTCGGCATCGAGGTTCGACTTGGGCTCCGAGGCGATGAGCCGCGGCGCCTCTTCCTCGGGATCTTCGGTGGCCGACTCGTGCTCGCCCGCCCCTAGCAACGTGCCCAGCCAATCGGGACGATCTAATGTCTCCTGGGTTTCGTCGAGCGTCCACTCGGCCTCTGTCCGCAGCAGCCCGCGACCCGAGTACTCGTATACTAACCACGAGCTGTCGCCGTACGCTAGGAAGATGCGAGCGCTCTCGTCCGGACCTGCACCCGGCGCATCCCCGGTACCCGAGACGCGACGCAACTCGTTGATGAGCGCCATCAACGACTGGGAAAACAAAATGCCGTCGGATGGAGAGGCGCGGCCGGCATCGCCTAACCCTTCGGTGGCCAATTCGACGAGGTATCCACCGCTGCCCGCGTCTACCATCTCCCGGCCGAGTTCGGTGCTCAGCGCGGCCTCGTCTCCGGCCGTGGTCCGCAGCGCACCGCTAGGTGACCTGCATCCGCCGGTACCTCGATCGCGGATATCGCCGGAAGAGCGTGCTGCTGTTGTGAGTCAGGAGGGCCACATGGCGACGCCCTTCCACGGCATCAATGCTTCCGTCACATCCTTCACCTCGACGCCGTCGGCGACCCAGTCGGTGGCGAGCCTGCCGAGCACGATGCAGACGGTGCCGACCAGTTATCGGCCGAACAAGGACCCGGGCAAGTTTAGCGGCAACGCAGAGGAGCTGCTCCACACTCGCACGACGATGCAGACCATCGCGGTATCGAGCGGCGCCTTTGCGAGCCGGAGCAAGTCGGTGGTGCGTCGCAAGTCGGCGCACGAGGTGGGTGGCGAGAAGCGAAGCTCGCTCGAGGTGCCCGACCATCTGCAGGACGAGCTCAACCTGACGACGCTGTCGCTGACGGCACACACGCCGCCGCCGCGCAAGGTCAGCTCGAGCCAGGTGCTGGTGCAGGTGATCGCCGTGGCCATCGACGAAATGGACCGGCTGCTGCTGCGGGAGCGGGCGCGTACGGACAACGCGTTTGGCTTTGTGCCCGGACGAAGCTTTTGCGGGCGCATAGTTGAGTGCGGCTACGAGGTCAAGAAGATGCGAAAGGGCGACGTCGTCTTCGGCCTGCAGGACAGCCGCAAGTGCGGCGCGCTGGCCGAGTTTATGACGATTGACTCGAGCCTCGTGTGCCACGCGCCCAAGGATTGCCTGACGACGGAGCAGATTGCGGCGCTGCCGTCGGCCGGCGTGACGGCGTTCCAGATCTTGCACAAGCACTGCGCGCAGCTTCCGCGCGGTGCGCGTGTGCTGATTCTCAACGCGCACGATGCGATCGGCCTGCTGACGATGCAGGAGGCGGTGGGGCTGGGGCTGATTATCGTAGCGCAGTGTCCGCCGTCGGTTTCAGACGGTGTCGCCGTCTGCCAAGCCAACGGCGCGCACGAAGTCGTCATCGGCGAACCGCTATGGGCCATCAACTCTCTGCACGAGTCGAGCTTCGACCTAGTGGTCGACACGGTCGGCGGACGCAAGATCTACGATGCCTCGCGCCGCATCCTAGCGTTCGAGGGGCAGTTTACCACGTGTTTTGGTGACGAACACAGCACCGCCAACCCCAACCTCAAGTCGCACCTGCGCAGCCTGCGCCGGGCGTTTTTCAAGAAGGACAAAAAGAACCTAGGCTACGAGTGGGTGGGTGCCGATACGGGCGAGGACTGTCGCGAGGCGCTAGAGGCTGTCAAGAAAGCGGCGGAGAAGGGTGAGATCTGCCCGCGCTTGAGGAGCGTGCTGCCGTTTGCGGACGCGCCGAGGGCGTTTGACCCCGCTAGGAATCATGAGGACGAACCGGGCGCTATCGTCGTCAGGGTTTCGTAGGGAGACCTCGGAGTCCGCCCACCGCTGTGGGGGAGACGAGCGGCATTGTCTGCCGCCTTGATAAGGCTCTACACGCTTCGCTCCCGAGATCTTTGACACTCGTTTTTTCAACCTACACCCCGGAACCCCTCCACCACCACCTTCGTTGATCCCACCTCGGCGCCTTGCCAAACCGCGTCCCTGTTGCCTGCCCTCTTGCCTCTTTTCGGGACGTTTGCGTATCGACCCCTCAATCCCCCACACCCCTTAGCTCGCTTTCCCTTGTCTGTAATCGCATCTCAGATAGCCGTCGCTTTCCTTGCCCTTCGTTTCTCACTTGCCGTTTCCGAACGTTTTTGGAATTGCAAAGGGTTGAGTTTTCTAGTTCCCGTTTCTCCATCGAATGCCTCGTCGAAGGCAAGGGTTAGGATTAGGAGAAGCATTGGGGTTCAGAGCGAACCTCGAAGGTAGGAGACGAGTGCAGCGAGGATATCTTTAGGTTTCAAGGCGTTAGAGTCGTCGTCGGGGGTATCGGCGATGTTGGCGTGGTACTCTGCGTTGGGATGTGGTGCCATGTGGCCAGGATGGGGAGGCGACAAGGTGGGAGGGTCAGTGAGATCTTTCGAAAGAAACAGGAATAAGATGTAGTAGAAAGGCAAGCCAAGGAAAAGGGAAAAGGAACGCTTGTTTACCTTCTAGAACAGCAATGACGTCCTGTAGACCCATGCCGGTGCGGGAGAGCATCATCTTGATGTGTGCCTGGATCTATCCTCGCCACCAATCCCACCCCCAACGCAGCGAAAAAAGGGCGAGAAAAGAGCCAAAAAAAACCCTGAGTGCAACATCAGCACTTCCATCCTTCCCAGTGCCGCTCCAACCCCTAAACCTCTACCAAGTTCAACTCACGCCATCATCCTCCATACACAACCACGCCACGACATAATCCACCAGTTGCAGACAAAACAACCCCCCCTCCAGCTTACGGAGGTAGAAGACCTCCTCCTCCTCGTCGCCCACCTCGATGCCCTCCCGTTCCAACTGCCGCTTCTCCTCCTCAATTGACCGCTGCGTGCCCTCGAGACGGTTGGTAAACGTCTCGCGCAGCTCCAGCAGCCGGTCAACTTTGGCGTATGAGTCCTCGACAAACTTTGACAGCAGCCGGATCCGGTGCGCCGAGTCCGAGGCCAGGTTGGTAAAGAGCGATGAGAGCAGAGACAGGATGTGTTCGCCGTCTTCGATCGTCGTCGTTTTCTTATTGCCCTGAAGCACGTCGCCAGCGTTGTTCGTGCGGGGTAGGATGGGAGGGGTCGTAGGGTACAAAATGGGTGAAAAAAGGCATCGTTGAGCTTGGCTAAACCATTGATAAAACCACGCAGCAGCGCCCTGCAACGCTCCCAAAGGCAGCATTTGAGAACCACTCACCCTAGCCATAAAGGCGCTGAACAAGGTCTTGAGGCCGAGGCACTCGACGAACCGCTCGCAGTTGTCGGCCCCCGCTGGGCCCTGCAGCGCATGGTCGAGCACCTTGATCGATCGTAGCCGCGCCATCTTCTTCTCTTTCATGATAAGCACCATCAGCTCGACGCCCTCACCCTCGAGAAACAGCCTCTTGTTTGACACGAGCGAGAGGCACGAGCATAGGGCGTCAAACAGATTCTCCATAAACTCGACCTCGTCGTCGTCGGACGGATCGCGCTTGCGGTATTGCTGTGCGGCCGCAACACGGAGCGGCGTGGTATGGAGTAAAATGAAGGTCAGGGTCTGGTATCAAAAAAGCAAAGGCAAACGCAAGGCAGGTTCGACGATTTCGTGGATACAGAACTCACCGCCAAGACGGACAAGACGACGTCGATGCCTCCCGCCTGTCCGAACTTCTCCCGGTTCTTATCGCTGCCCTGCATCACGATGGCCAGCATCTCACCGGCGTAGCCCTTGTTCTGGTCGTATCCGTCCTTGCGACTGATCCGGTCGAGCGTCCACTTGAGGTAGTTGGTCTTTTGCACCAGATCCTCTGCCAGCTGCGGCCGGAATGATACCAGATTCTCGAGCGCACCCAGCGTGTGGTAGACGCTCTGCACGTCTCCCTCCATCTCTTCGCGGTTGACGTCGTCGGAAAAGGGGCCATCGTTGAAGCGAGAGAGGTTGGCGACGAGCAGGTCCGACACTTGGTTCTCGACCAGCGCATTGACCAGCGTCTGCATGCCCTCTTGACCCTTGCGCTCGGCACCTTCGCAGGCGTCCGGGTCGTCTTCGTCCTGCATCAGTTCTCCAGCGTCGGGCACGTCGTCGTCCGTCAGCTCTTCGATCAGCTCGATGGCTGCCGCCGAGATGTCGACGTTTTCGTGGCTCAGCAGGCCGCAGAGGCTGGCGACGGAGCCGATCTTGACGAGTTCGGGATAAAATAGGCCCGGATTGGTCGTGAGGATGACCAGGCCCTTGATCTCTGCGTCGAGGTCGGCCTCCGAATCAATGAACCTGTTTAGACCGGGAGAACGAGAAAGAAAAAAGGCTGCCAATGTGAGCGATGCCCACAAGGACCAAGGCTGGGCGAGCGCATGGGCGCAAAGCGCCGAGAGCTGCTCACTTGGCCGGATCGTCGGAGAATTTGACCCTCATTTCCTGATTCTTGTTGATGGCCCTCTCGAAGCGCAAGAGCTGCTTTCTGGTGTTGGCGAGCTCCACCTCTGGCTTCTGCGGGGGTAGACGAACAGAGGGGGCGCCAAGCGTGGGCGGGTTAGACGTCGCCGGGTTATCGCTGTCTGCTGCGCACAATCACCTGGGCCGCAACGTACCACGGTGGACTGATCGCCGCCGTCGCCGTCTCGGTTCATGATTTCGAGGATCTTTTTCTGCTGATCGCTGAGACCTCCGCCGAAGAACCTGCCACCCTCGTCGTCCTCGTCGGCGTAGTCGTCTGCACCTTGGCCCGAGGTATATCCGGCGTCGTCCTCGTCCTCGACGGTGGTGGTGCGCTGCTGTGGCCGTGGACGCGAGGGACCGGCATGGAGACGCTCGTCGCTGTCGTGCTCGTTGAGGTGGCCGTCTCGGGTTGCGGCGGAGGCGTGTGCGTCGGTGGAGGTCTTGGCGGCCTTGAGTGCCTCTGCGCTAGGTTCGGACCATTTGCGCTTGTTGATCGACGAGCCGGAGAGTTTGGGGAGCTGGAGCAGGGGTGGGGCCAAGCGGGAGTGTTTGGTGATCATGGATGACGCGGATGCGCGGTCGAGGCAGGAGAGGCTATGGCGGATGTACTCACGTTGAAGAGCTTGTCTACGTCCATGGTGGGGGGGGGGGCGGTGCACGCCTGTAAAGGGGGCGAGTTGGCGATGGCGATGGCAGTGGGATGGAGAGAGGTAAAGGGAGAGAGAGAGAGAGCGAGAGAGAGAGCGAGAGAGAGAGAGAGAGAGAGAGAGCGAGTGCGTGTGCGTGTGCGTGTGCGTGTGCGTGTGCGTGTGCGTGTGCGTGTGCGTGTGCGTGTGCGTGTGTTGTGGGCGTAAAGCGAAAGCGGAAGCGGAAGCGGGCCGAAGCCGAAGGATCAAGAACCATGAATCCGTCAAAGTTACGAGTGTGTTGTGTGCTTTTGCAGCGCTTGCCAGCCTCCACTTTTTCGGGGGCGAGCGTGCAGGTGGGGCTACGACTCGTGCGAGAGGAGCATCTGCGGCTCGGCGAGGATGGCGTCGAGTGGGCACCAGTTGCAGGCGGGTTGCAGTGGTTAGCAGTTGGAGCTGCAAGCACCTCGGCGCTGGGTGCGTCGGGCGTTGCGATTTCAGGTATTCGTGCTGTTGTTCACTCTTGGTGGGCGAGCCAGGACCGAATTCACATTAAGACTAACGATATATAGGCGTCAATTGACCATGGGGCTTCACTCGGCCCAAGAAAGCGAGCGAGCGCTGAAGGGTCTAGGCGGGTCGGCTTGCAATCATCCTCCCAGCTTGATCTTTTACGTTGTTGGTTGTCTTTTGATTCACGAGTCGACGGATACTAGCGCTGGCTACGCGATGGCTACGCGATGGCTACGCGATGGCTACGCGATGGCTACGCGATGGCTACACGATGGCTAGCGGCGTGGTGCGTTAGCGGGCCGTGATGGTGCAAGTGAGCAGCAAGGTTGGCGGCGGCGGGTAGAGTAATGGGATGATTTGCTTGGATTGGATGGATTGTTAATGCAGAATACGAATACGAATGGGGGCTTGCCTTTTCGGCATGCGCTGCAGCCATAGTAAAGTGAAGCCGAGCCTTGCTTTGGCACTTGATGAATGCATGCTTTGGCACTTGATGAATGCATGCTTTGGCACTTGATGAATACATGCTTTGGCACTTGATGGAATGCATTATGGTAGTGTGAATACGATAAGTCTGCGCGTGCGTAGTTTTGGCATTTGCTATTCAGCAAAGCGGTGTTGTGGTGGCGTCGTCCACTTTTGGCGGCGTTGCTTCTTTGCTCGTTCAAAGCGACGACGATCATCTTCCGCGACCCTTGCAGCCGCAGCCTACAGCAGCAGCTTTAGTTACCCCAAACACCACCACCACCCGACGGCATCCAAGAAATCCCCATTAGCCCTTCCTTTTCCCCCCTTTTCTATCCACTACAGCAGCAGCAGCAGCCACCGCCGCTGTCGCTTCTTTCTCTCTCTCTCCCTCCCTCTCTCTCCCTCCCTCTCTCCCCCCTCTTTTTCTCATTTAGGCATCTGCCTTTGCCCTTCCCGTTTCCTGCCACGACTTGCCTCGCCTCGCCTAGGCCCTTCCCGCGGCCTCTTCCTCGACCTCGCGCTACCTCACCCTCGCACCGCTCCCGTCACCACCCAGCGTACACCTCCCTTGTTCCTCGCCTTCCAGTCTCCCTCTCATCTTCTCCTTCCTCTCTCTCCTTTGCTCTTCTTCTCGCCCATTCTCGACCTCGCCCTTCGTCCCGATCTACCGCCTTGTGCCGCCTACCCCGCGCTGACCTGCACCAACTCATTTCGCTCAGTCTACCCCTCCCTAGACCGTCCGGCCGCCTCTGCCCCTTTGCTCCGCCTACGGGCTTGGAGAGAGCCTACGACGCTTGCTCCTCAGCCTGTCAGTTTCGCGCCGCCTGGCTAGTAGCATCGCTACCCATCCTAATTCCCCGTCCTACCACGACCTCGAACCCATCTGCTATACAAGCGCCCCGCCTGCGTTTCGCCTGGTCTGAAGCGCTCGGACCCCTGCTGGCTGCTCGACGAGACTCGACTCTGCACGAATGGTCCACTAGTCCGCTCACTCGGTCCCCACTATCCTCGATATCCCTCGGCTCGCCTGCACCGGTCAGACGCCCTGCGCTCGCACGCTACGCTCTCCGCCTCAAACATAGACCATCGCCCGCATCATAGCCCTTCAACCTTTTGCTCGGCTCTTCTATACACGGATGCAGATGGTGGAGATTGCCCCAAACTCTTTACAATAGCAGCTATCGGCATCGGCCCCCTTTACAACAACATCCATCGGCATCCTCAGCAGAATCGCCCGTAGCCCTCACACCTCTGTCCTGATAGCGCTGCTTTCGTCCAATTGGACCCGATCAAGCGAGCAAGCTCACCTCTGGTAACTTGTCAAGCCGTGTATCGGCCAAAAGCTCGCCCCTTCAACAGCCCAATCGCTAGCCTATCGGCCCGTTGACGCAAGATGACGTCCCTAACCACCATGTTTATCGTGGGCAAGGACGAGTACGTCGAGTTCAACGAGTCTATGGGCTCCAAGGCCTTTCTCGAGCACATCTGGGACCAGACCCAGACGCCCCTCGACTCCCGAGGTGAGTCCGCTCTGGATCGCGCCGGGTTAGCGTTCGATATACTCTCTCGGTAGACTGACAAGGGCAGTTGTCTTCACGCCTTTTCCCATCCCCTTCTCTCCC
>JALNIF010001022.1:0-41654 GCA_026284005.1 Thecaphora frezii | reverse complement strand
GTCGCTCGACGGACTGCTGTTACCGATCTCCAAGTGGAAGCCCGTCAGCTCGGCTTCGAAAACGAGCGCTTCCGGCAGGCGAGCGTGCGCTGCGGCCGGATGGGTGCTACATGCTGCGCTCGGGGTCGGAGTTGACGTGAGCTTGACGGCCGGAACGGAAAAGGCGAAGGCCGCTAGCGTCTCGGCGGCGGTCCTGGAAAGGGTAGCACGGCTCTGCACGAGCCGCTTCTCGAGCGCGCCGGCCTCACCTCGCCGCCTGTGGTTGGGGCGATTCCAGCGCATATTGAGGAGTGTAGAAAGAGATGCGGTCAGCGAATTGGTCTGTTCCGGACTCGGGGATGTTGGAAATCGAGCTCAAAAGGGTTCGAGCAATGAATATGAAAGAGGCTCCTGGCCTACGCACCCTTCAGATGTTCCGGCGGCTGGCGACGGCTTTTTGGCCGACCTCTCCGTCTTGCGCGATGCGAGGATGGATGCGACCCTCGAAACGGCGTCCATCCCGACCGTTGTCTCGCACATAGTGATGGCGATGTCGACCCTCTCCTTGGCGCGGAACGTGAAGCTGGTCCCCAGCAGGAGGCCGATCTGCACTTCGCTCACGCCCGGCAACGAAAGGAGCCGAGCGGACTCCGGGATCGCCGCCCTCCTCTGGGACGTGGGCCTGCCGGGGCCGTTAGCATCCTGGCTCCATCCAGTGTCTGCGCTAAAGTCCGAGTCGGCCAGCGGCTCCAGCGCCCAGTCCGCCCACCGATCGGTGAATCCGTTGAGGGCGATGCTCGACACGACGCCAAGCATCGAGACGCTGTTGCTACGCTTCAGGGTCGGCACAGGCGACAGCGATTGGGGCGATCCGGGGTCGGGCCAGTCGTGCGGGAGCTTGCCGGGCTGCATCACCTCTGGGGTTGCGTCGATGTTGGTCAACGATCCGCTGCGGCTGTGGTTGGACGCGTGCCGACGGCCTGACCGCGGCAGCGGCGAGCCGGGCCGGGACAGGGGGGTGTCCGTCACCGACGACGGCAACGCGTTCGCCTCGTGGTACGGTGCAAAGCCGAGACCGGTCATTGCGCGATGCTCGTTGCCCGCATCGAGGTCGGCCTCGAACAGCTGTACACCTTCGACCCGGACCCTGAGGCAGGCCTTGCCGTCCGGCAGGCCCCCCATCAGGTATGAGGCCGCGCCGCGGGCGCCGGAGCCTATGCGGTTGGGCATCCGGGCTGCTGCCCGGAATACGTCGAGCCAAGAGGGCGGTCGATCTCCGCATGGCTTCGGAATCGCTTGGCTTTCGGCGCTGGCGGCGGCGTTGGCGTTGGCGCGGCCACCGGCGGGGACCAGGGCCATCGAGAACTCGATGCCGGCTCGACCGATGCGCGCCACGGTTTCAGCCTCTTGCACGTAGATCTCGACCCGATGCACCTGGACGTCGACGAGCGACGTCAACGAGGGCAGACTGGACGTGACGACGAGGAGCGCGGCCCGCACGAAGCGGAGCACGAGCGTACGGGCCGCCGGGATTGCGGTCGACCTCGTCCATACCACCAGCCGCAGCGCCGTGTGTAGGGAGAGGGCGCCGGCCCTGTGGATGACTGCCCTCTCGTGCGCGGCCCCACTAGACCCTCCTCCTCCACGGTGGCCGCCAGATCCCTGCGACCCTGCTGCGGGCGCTCCGTTCCTTGGAGGCTGCGCCTGAGCTGTGGCGTCGTCAGAGGAGCGCAGGAGGCTGTCGATGCGGTCCTCGGCCGCTCTCCTCAGCCGCTCCGCCTCTGCCTCAAGGGCCTCCTGCCTGTCCTTCGCCTTTTGCAGTCCCTGCCGGAGGGACGCGTCGTCGCACTGTGAGCGGGACAGCCTCACGCCGACGCCTCGGACGTGGATGGTCAGCAGGCTCCGGGATCGAATGGCAGATGTCTCATCACCATCTGTCGGCGAGCGGCTCCACCGCGGCCTCTGGAAGACAGCGTAGATCCTCTGCACTTTGATCTGCAGCCGATCCTCGGATCGGCGGGCGCCGCGTGCGTCGTGCGAGAAACCCCTGGACCTCCATTCGACGCCGCGAACCCCTCGGATGCCGATGCGGTTGATGCGTAGCCTTCCGCGCAGGAAGAGCTGCGGCATGCGAGGGAGTACGGAACGGAAGAAAAGGCCGGTCAGCAGGACGAGGACGAGGACAGTCCAGAAGATGCGCCACGCCGAGCCGCTTGCGGGCGCCGCAGCGGTGCGGTTCGCGGCGCCTGGCTCGTCGTGCATCGCGGCTGAGGAGCTACAAAAGCAAAAGGAGACTGGGGTTGCAGAGCGGTAGGGTCAGTGCGAAGGAGCGAGGCGAGGCGGACGAGGTGGGGACACGCTGTGCGGAGGCGGTTTGGCCCTATCGTAGCATGGCAGGCGAGTGGAGGCTCTTGCGACTGCCGGAGAAAAGCAGAGGGACGGAGACGATCTCTTGGGATGGCGCTGGTGCAACGACTGAGCGGGTCGAGGTGTAGGGCGCCAGGGACAGGGCTGGGTAGACGGCGGGGGAAGCAGGATGGTGGAGCGGTAAGGAGGCTTGGGTTCGGCAGCCACGGCGTCGCAATCGTGTTGTGCCTGTCTGGCGAGATTTGAAAGCGAGCGCGGCCAAGAGGAAGAACGGTGGAGGCCGCACGGGAAAGGGGCAGCCGATTGGGTGGAAGAGGAGGAGGCGAGGATGAGGGCAACGAGGCCTGGGCTTGGCTGTTAGCTAAGGCTGGCCAAGGGTGCGAGCGTGGCCGTGCGGCTGACCTGCAAAGGGGAGAAAGAAGGAAGGGTGGAAGGGGGAACGGGTGAGGGAAGGAAGGAAAGCCACTGCGTGTGAGAGAGACAAAGAGAGAGCAGGGAAAAGCGCAGCTCAGGAAGAAGGGCTGCTTTTGTTTGCAAAATGTCGGAAAAGCTGGGAGGGGTTTCCCGGCACGCCTTAACCACGCTGGGCCCGGGCGAAAATTAGTCGAGCGAGCGACAGAGAGCAAGGGTTGGCAGGTCAAGCCGCTCTGCTGCACGCTTGCTGTCAGCTTGGCTGCGCAGCCGTCGTCTGTCAGGCTGCCTACGTGTCGGCTTGACGCCGCAACGTGCAACGCGCCAGGCAAGCCAAACGCAAGCCCGCGCGCAGCATGCAACCCAACCCACGGCTGCATCAGCCATGACCACAGTGACGTGCACCCGCCATGCCCCGAAGCACAAGGTCTATGTATGTAGTTTTAAATGTGGAGGCGCAGCAGTCACAAATAACCGCAATCACAATCAAAATGAAAAAGCTCAAAAGAAATAAAGAAAAAAAGGGGCCCAGGCGTTCAACTTGGGCTGCTGCTAGTTGCTCAGTCTGTCTGTCTCCGCTGAGCATCCGTTATTGCGCCAAGCGCAGCCGGCGCCAGCGCGCGCTCCACGCCAGCAGAGGCACGCCACGGACGGACGCCTTAGCATGGCCCTCTCCTTTCTTCCCTCTCCCCTCCATCCCTCACACTGCCACTATCGACACTCTTGCTGTCCTCGCCCCCCCGGTTCTCACCGTTACTCGCTGACGCTGACGCTGACGCTGACGCTACCGCCACCACTGCCGCCATCGCCATCGCCATCGTCGGCGCTTTCGGAGGCTCTCGCTCCTGTCACATCCGACTTATCAGCAGCCTTACCGTCACGCCTCCCGCAGCCGCCCTCTCTGCCTCGACTCGTCCTCGTCCCGCTGCCCCTGGTCCGCTGTTTCAGCCATCGCCCCGTCCCGCAACCACAAGAAGCGTGCTTTTGAAGAGTCATCCCCCCACACCACTCATCTCTCGAAGTAGCGGGTTTCAGAGGACAAAAGGCCCGCACCTGTCGTAACACTTGCGATCCACACACCAACGGGTAGAGCAGAGGGGTTCTCCCGTTGTTCCATAGCTATCGACAGGGGGAAGATGCCGTCCCTCAGCGACATTGAGGAAATGATCGAGGACAACATTCCTCGCAATCTGGTGAGGATGGCCCCTCCCTCTCCCTTCCGTTCGTCCTCGATCGCTCTTCTGCTGGATCGTCGGACGCAGCAACGAGACTTGACCGGCTGACTGTTTCTGAATGGGCGCGTTTCCTGCTGATATTTGACCCTTTCACAACCTCCGCTCGATCCTCGCCTGTGCTTGGCGCCAAAGTCGGAGCTTCCGCACAAGATCTCGGTGACGGTGCAGGAGTACTACAATGTATTGTACCAGCAACTCACCAAGTACGGTCCCCCCATTTCCGACTTTCCAGGGCTTCCCTCGCTGCCCGAAGGCCTAGGCGATAAGGTTCAGGGCGTCTTTGCAGCGACAGCGGCAGCGGTAACCGCGGCGCCGGCTCCACCTCCGCCCCCGCCGACCACCGTGGAGCTGTTGCAGCGGTGGATCCGGGACCACCGGCGCAACCTCGCTCTGGCAAGTAGCCTGCTCGTCATCGGACTGGGCACGAGGACCGCCTACCTCAACGGTGCTATGTGGCTGCCCGGTCTCGGTAGGAAGCACTCGGTCGGCGGTCGTCGTACGAGGCAGGTCCGTATGCAGAACGGCGTCCGGAGGGAAGCGGTCAGTGAGTATCGTCCCAAGCTAGCTAAAGACGCGCCACTGAGGGAAACAGACAAACAAGATCTTCCATTCTGACCCTTAACTTTTTCCCTCCTTTTTCCCCTTCTTTTCTCCTCTGTGCCTTTCCTTCCGCCTCTCCAATAGTCGTCCTTGGGGGAGATACGCCGATCGGTCGTTCGGTAGCGCTGCACTTTTGCGGCATGGGCTTTATCGTCCTCGCATCCGTCTCGTCGTCGGCGGCGCTGGCGCAGTTTGAGACGCACATCCCGCCGAGCTCCCGCGGATACGTCAAGGCGCTCGTCTTTGATACGAGCGACCCTTCCGGCTCGCTGCAGCCCTTCATCCGAGCGCTCAACGCCGCCCTCAGCCTGAGGTACCCTCTGACAAGCGCCGGCGATCCGTACGCACGGCCGGGCGAGAATGTCAGCATCGCCGGTGTCATCAACGCGCTCGCATTTATTTCTCCCGAGGACGAGGTGGCTGCCGGCGCACGAAGCATGTCGGGTTTCGGTCTGGCGACTGGCCTCGGCGGCTTGCCCATGTCGAGAATCAGCCCGGCACCCACGTCCGAGCTGCTGGACAAGCACGTCGTCTCGAGCCTCTGCGTCCTGGGCAGCCTGCTACCGCTGCTCCGGTCGCTGCCCAACCGGACGGACGACGAGAGCGACCTCTTCCCCGCCGCCATCATCAACCTTGTCTCGAGCCCGTCGTCGAGGACCTCGCTGCCCCGCCAGGGGATGCTCTCGGTCGTGGCGCAGGGCTTCGCCGCCGGGGTGCAGAGCCTCCGGCGCGAATGCGAAGAAGATTCGTTCCACTCGCGCGCCGGCTACAGGCTTGCGAGCAACTCCGGCAGTGGTAGCTCGTTTGGCCGCCGTCAGTCGCGCGAATCCATCCGGCCGACGCAACGGCAGCGCGACGTGAGGATCACTGTCCTCGAGATCAGCTCGGGCTCGCTGTTGGGCGACTCGACCGCCGACGGCGCCGAAGCCCATCTGCAGCCCCCAACGTCGCCAGCGGCGGCCGGCGGATCGGCGTCGAGGCCTTCGCTCGCGAGGCCCCCCTCGGCCGCGTCGCAGTGGCATCATCGCTCGCCCGCCGCCGGACCGGTCCTCGGAAAGATTAGCGATTTGCTGCTCTCGACGAAGCGGCGGCTGCGCCCTTCCTACACAGTCGGCACGAACGCCGCGTCGGCGTGGTGGCTCGGCATCACGCACTCGTTCTTCTCGCTCTTGCCCACGAGCTTTGTCGACGTCGTCGTCGCGCTGCGTCGCCAGCTGTCGCTGCGGCGCGCCGGACTGATCGGACGCGCGGAACACGCCTTTGCGGCCGGCGGAGGTCGGGGCGGCAGCGGCACAGCGCAGCCGCACGACGGGTCGGTGGCGGCGATCAATGCGCCCGGACCTGGGCCGGCGTCCAGGGCCCACTCGCGCGCCTCTTTGAACGTATCGCAAGACGTTCGACGCGCCACGGCGGCGGGCTACGAGATCCGGGACTCGGATGCCCAGAGTCTGCCGGAGAGCGAGCGGTCGTCGGGCTCGGGTGGTTCCGGTTCCGGTTCCGGTTCGGGCCTCCCGAGCAGCGTACCTTCGTCCGCCTACGGCGACCACGACGGCGATGCCGAGGTCGACGTTGAGGGTGCCAGCATCGCGCCCAGTCCGCTGCTCAGCTTGAGGCAGCATTCGTCTTCGGTGACGGCCGGCACCTTTGGCGGTCGCAGTGTCGGCGGTGAACCTTGGATGGGTCCGCCAAGCCGAGAGGCAGCGTCGCCGGCCAACTATGCGTCCGAGGCCGAGAGCCGTGCAACCGATAGCCCGTTGGGCGCTAGCTGGGTGGCGCTTGGCGAGAGCCAGAGGAAGGAGTGAGGCCGCCCTTCCACCCCTCCGTTTGCCCGCTACACCGATCCGGCCCCGTTTGAGTTTTAAGCATGTATCATAACCAGCCTCTTTCTATTGTCCTGTGGTTTCCCGGGCCATGTGCTTCTGTACGAATGGATCGAATGTAGTCCTTGACGATCGGCAATGAGGACGAGGCCGTAATGATTCTTCCTCCTTGACCGTAACGTGCGGCGTGGTCATCCAGGTAACGCGGGCGAGACGCGTTGCTGCGCACACACAGATGTTGCACAACGAGCACGAGCGCATCTTGTATCACGGCAAGATTATGCATGTTCGTTACAACTCTAACCCTACAGAGATGGTCGGCCGGTGGTTAACCCCAGAAATGGGGCTTTTCTCTCCTAACATCGTACACACCATCCGTACCGTATCCATGTTCATCAGACACCGAGGGAGCGCGAGCGTAAAAACCAATAATAAAGGGAAAAGGATACCAGGGCGGGCGAAAGACAACCTTTACTCGTCGGTCGCGTAAGCAGCGTCGTGAATAGCGACGCTCCTTCCCGACGGATCGCTCGAGCATCCCCAGTCACCTCGCGGGATCCACCGCACCGCGGTACGCGCTGCCGCCTCCGAAGGGAACCAGCCTTCAAATATTTCGCGAATCATGTAGGCCTCCTTGGTATCGGGCGTGTCGACGGGATACCGTTTCGCCCGCTCCGCAAACTTGGCGTCGCTCACCACCTTTTCCGCGTGGTCCTTCATGCCGTCGATCCAGTTGTAGCCTACACCGTCCGAAAACTGCTCCTTTTGGCGCCACAGGATCGATTCCGGCAGGTATGGCTTGGGCGCCGGCTTGCCGGCCGCAGCAATCGCCGAGCCGTCGCCGTTGCCGCCCGCCTCGAGGTCGTCCGGGATCACGTCGAAAGCCTTGCGCAAAATGTACTTCTCCATCAGCGGTCGCCCGTTGGCGTCGCGCTGCTGGAGCGAGCCCTTGGAAAACATCTTGTCCTTGGGGTCGATGTTCATGGTCACCTCGAGGAACTGCTTGTCCAGGAACGGCACGCGCGCCTCAAGACCCCACGCCATCGTCGACTTGTTGGCGCGCAAGCAGTCAGCCGTGTGCAGGTTCTTGACGCGCTTGACGCACTCCTGGTGGAACGACTCGCGGTCCGGCGCCGCGTGAAAGTAGAGGTAGCCGCCAAAGATTTCGTCCGATCCCTCGCCTGACAGCACCATCTTGACGCCCATCGCCTTGATCTTGCGCGACAGCAGGTACATGGGCGTTGACGCCCGCACCGTTGTCACGTCGTACGTCTCGAGATGGAAGATGACGTCGGCGATGGCGTCAAGGCCCTCCTGCACGGTGAAGGTGTGCTCGTGGTGGACGGTGCCGAGGAACTGCGCCGCCTGCCGCGCCGCGATCAGGTCGGGCGAGCCAGGCAGGCCGATCGAGAACGAGTGGAGGCGCGGCCAGGCGGCGAGGTTCTCGGCGTCGTTCTCGGCGTCCTCGTCGAGGCCGACGGGCAGCGCCGGCTGCTTGGCGTCGCCGGCGGGCGTCACCAGGCCGCGGGCGCGCCGCGCCTGCCGCTCCTCCCACGCTCTCTTCTGGGCGTCAGCGAGCTTGTCGGTCTCGCGCGCCGCGATCGACGCAATGAGCGACGAGTCGAGGCCGCCGCTGAGGAGGACTCCGTAGGGGACCTCGCTCATGAGGCGCTTGCGCACCGCCTTTTCGAGCGCCTCGCGGACCGCCTTGAGGTCGACGGGAGTGGTGGGGATGGTCTTGGGGTCCTCGTCGCCGCTCCACCAGCTGGGCTGATAGTAGCGGACCGTCTCCTGGTCCTTGGGGAGGCTGCTGTCGTAGAGGTGACCGGGCGGGAAGGTGCGGATGCGGTCGCACTCCTCGTGGAGCGCCTTGAGCTCCGAGGCAAAGTAGACGGCGCCGGGGTACTTGTAGGACCAGCCCTGGTAGAGGGTGGTGATGCCGATAGGGTCCCTGGCGGCTATGACGCGACCGGGAGAGACTGAGGTGTCTAGGAGGATGAAGCTAAACATGCCGTCGAGGAGTTTGACAAAGTCGGCGCCCATTTCCTTGTAGAGGTGGAGGATGACTTCGCAGTCGGACTGGGTCTTGAACTCGGCGTTTTGGTCCTTGAGGCCCTTGCGGAGCTGTCGGTGGTTGTAGATTTCACCGTTGACGGCGAGGATGATCTTTCCGTCAGTGCTGACGAGAGGCTGGGCGCCGGTCGAGATGCCGACGATGGCAAGGCGCTCGTGGCAGAGGATGGAGCCCAAGGTGCCTTCGGGGTCCTCCTTGGTGACGACGCAGCCCGACCAATCGGGGCCTCGGTGTCGGATGCACCTCGACATGTTGAGCATCTTTTGGCGGTATGCCGGAGCATCCGGGTGGTGAATGCACCCAAGGATACCACACATGCTGGGCGGAGGATGTATGCGTGTGTGTGGGTGGGTGCGCTTGAGTGAAGAAAGTGGCTCTACGTATATTGCGCGGAGGAGCAGATGAAGGGGGAGGGGAAGCAGAGGAAGGTGGTGGGTGCGGTGTAGGGCGGGGTGGTGAATTTGGGGCCAAAGAGGGCTGTGCTGGCTCGACGGCCTCTTTAAGGCCTGCGAGGGTGTGGAAAGTCGGCGCGGGCCGAGGCCTACATGCGCTTGGCAACGGGGCCCAATGGCCGGTTGAGTGGCCGGTTGAGTGGCTGGCTGACGGGCTGGCCGACGGGCTGGCCGACGGGCTGGCCGACGGGCAAGGCAGTAAAGAGCCTTAGTGTGCTGGCGACTTTGTGGCTGGCTCGTGAGTGACTCGAATGCCTCTTAGTGCACTCATTCACATTCACAATCACTGTGACTGTGACTGCAGCCGGTGACACTCGGCTTATCCCGTCGATTTCATTCGTCGGCCCCTCAAAGCCCTCCGCCAACGGCTCAACTCTAGCTGTCCGCACCAAGGCTCCCTTGAGCGCCCGCATCCAGGGTATGCAGCGTCGTTACAGGTGAATAGTGAACTGTATGTAGTTACTTCCATACTCACACTGAGCACTTGTACTAAGCTACTCCACGGTACGGGGTTGAATAAGAATCTTAATGTACCAATACGAGCTTAGTTAGGCTAGCTCGACTTGTTCCTTCCCCCCTTTGCCCCTTGGCTTTCCCCAGCATCCTGGCGTCCTCCCCACATGCAGGCATCGAGTTGCCTTTTGTTTCTTCTTGCAGGCCCGGGCCTTATCTCGAGTCACCCGGGCCCGATCCGCCCGCCCCTCATGCCGCTCCCTTTTGGATTTAGGTTGTGGTTTGCCGCTACATCCGCAACGCGCCGCACCACACAGTCCCCAATATTTATGCAGCGCTCGTTTCGACTCCATCGGGGACTGCGCGATCGGGACGAAAGAAAAATGTGAAAAAGAATGATTCGGGACCGGTGGTCGCTGTCACGTGGTGAAAACAGTAGGATGTTCCGACTTCCGGGTGTCTGCTGGACAACTTGGCATGGCTTTCAAGCGAGGCAAGGTGAAGAAAGGGAAAAAATACGAATAAGAAAAGAATCACAAATCTTAATGGCAATGGCGTCGACGCCTACGGCACCGCGCAAAACATTAACTCTTCTCCACTCGCATAGACAGTTGTCTGACTGAGCTGTGCGCGATACACGTCGCCTCGCCTCGCCTCGCCTCGCCTTCGCTTTTTCTTCCTTTCCCCCCCTTCCCTTACTCTACCTCCTGCACTTCCCCTCAAACCGCCTCCGCAATCCCTTCCACCATGGCGGCCGCCGCCGCATCCTCCCTATTGCCGAGCGAGGTGGTGCTCTACACCACTTCGTCGTCCGCCTCGGCTCCTGGCTCCATGGCCATCACTAACCTCGCCGCGCCTTCGTCCACCACCTCGCTCCTCTCCTTCAAGGGCCTCGCCGACCCCGCCGCCCACTCGGTCGACTACGTCCCCACTCAGCCCAACGCGCTCCTCGGCGGCACTGGCGGTCTCGTCTTCCAGCTCGAGGCCAACAAGGCCATGCTCAACGTCTACTCGTTCCAAAAGGACCACCCGCTTCTCCGCATCATCCTGCCGCAGAAGCTCTCTTGCCTCGCCGCCTCGCCTACCGCCGATTTTGTCGCCGCCGGCAGCTCTGACGGCCGCATCTTTGTGTGGAGCGTCGCCACCGGCGACCTCGTCACCTCATTTGACGCCCACTACCGCAGCATCACCGTGCTCAAGTGGTCCCACGATGGACAGGCGCTCGTCACCGGCAGCGAGGACGCGCGAATCCTCGTGTGGAGCACAACGGGCCTCCTCGCGCCCTCGCAGCAGTCGTCGTCGTCCATCACCTCTTCCACCCACAACCCCACCCCATACTGTACCCTCTCCGACCACAACCTCGCCATCACCGACCTCGAGGTCGGCTGCGGCGCGTTCCCGCACCAGATGACGCTTGTCAGCGCCTCGCTCGATGCCACCGTCAAAATGTGGGACGTGCGCACCCGCAGCCTGCTGGCGACGTTTGCCTTTGAGCACCCGATCAAGCGCGTCGTCCTCGATCCGACGGAGCGCTTCTTTTTCGTCTCGACCTCGAACAGCGCCAAGGAAGCCGTGCTGCGCGTCGACCTGTTCCGCAAGAAGCAGCTGTCGGCCGGTCACACGGCGTCGACGTCAGCCAAGCCGGCGGGTGGCGCCGCCTTTGTGACGCCGGAGCTGGCGGGCCTTTCGGCATGGGAGCCGAGGGTGGACGCGGCGGCAACGTCGGAGCCCGAACGTATCACCACCGCCACGGCGACGCAGGACGGCAGCGTGATCACACTCAATGACAGCGTCACAGCGCTTGCGCTCTCGCTGAACGCCACATTCCTGCTGACGGGCACAGCGTCGGGTATGCTGCACGTGATTGACGTGTCCAACTCACAGATCCTCAAGACGGTCTCACTGCTCGGCCAGAACCACACGGCAGGTGCGGCGGCGGGTGCGGTAAAGAACGCCGTGACCAATCTTGTGACGCTGAAGCGGCCGCGCGACCTGGTGGGTGGGTGGGAAGGGGCCAACGCCGGCACGGCAGCGGCGGCGGTGCCGGTGCGACCGGTGGCGTCGTTCCAGCGCCAGGTCAAGGAGGAGGAGGAACGAGGCGACATGGTCATTGACGTGCGGATAGGCGTCCAGCCAGAGATGGAAGGCTGGATCGATCCCGCGTGGGACTCGACGTCGACACTCGCCTCGCTCGACGCTGCTGCGGCTGCGGCGACGGTTGGAAGGGGCGCTTGGGCGATGTCGGCCGGCGGGGCGGGCGGAGACGCCGCGGCGACGATGCGTGGCCTGGGCGCTGTGGGATCGGCACAGCAGGCGGAAAAGGTCGAGGCGCTGGCCAACGAGGTCGAGGCGTTGCGCAAACAGCTCAAGCGCGCCAAGCAGGTCAATGATGAGATCTGGAACCACGTGGTCCGACAGCGCATCGAAGAGGCGCAGCAGCTCGAGTAGCCCGGTTTTCTTCTCTACCCTCCCTTCGCCTTCACCTTGTCGCTCCCCTTTTCTTGCCCCCAAATCCCGGTTCTTCCCTGCAGTGATCGATGTAGGCGCGCTAGCCTAGCGTCCAGAGTGTCGATTGAAATACACATGTACCATCCTTTGCTCTTTGTACAACGTCGCCCTCTAGCGTCGAGGGTCCTAGTCGTGGTCGTGGAGGGATGTTCGCGGTCCATGGCGAGGCAGCGAGGACCAGCGGCGTATCCCCAGCCAACCTCCATCCTCCCATCCGGATCCACCCTCGTTCATCACCAACACCCCAAACCAAGCGAAAAGGTGCATCGTAATGAATTGAAATTTCCCAGCTGGTGGAAATACGAAAAAAATCTACAACGAAGTCAAAAGACATAGGGCTCTGAGGGGAAGAGACAAAGAAGACAGGGAGTGGATAGGGCCCCGAGCTGCGAACGTGGAGACAAGGCGCTGGGGCGTAGCTGCGAGATGAGAGTTTGAAGATTGCGCAAGGAGTAAAATAAAAAATAAAGGGGGGCGGGGGAAGGTGATAGCAACATGTGAGCGCGATGAGATGGACGTGGCGTGGGGTGTTGGGGATGATTGGATGGATTGTCCTGCTTTTTTCAAGCATCGGCGAGGGTAGTCCGGGTAGGGATTGTAAAAAGAGGGACGGGGAAGCGGGGAGAGCGGGAACCTAGACGACGACGACGACGAGCGCGACGGCAGCGACCAGCGCAGCCACGGCGCGGCTAGCGTGAGACGACACAGAGGCGGCGCTCTGCTGACCGCTCCCTGCATTGTTGCGCGTCGATCCGGATCCCGAAGCGGTACCCTGCGAGTTACCAGTAGGGGAGGAAGCGTTGGACCTCGTCAAGGAACCGGTGGAAGCGGCGGCGTTGGTGCCGGTCGAGCTGGGCGCCGCCGACGACGACGGTGCGCTCCTAGAGAGGATGCCGTTGCGGATGGTCGAGGTGGTTGTGCACTGCGACGACGCCGGGGCCGGGTGAGCCGTGGGCGTCACAGCATCCCCCTGTCGGAACGTCGAACCGCCGTAGATGCCCTGCAGCTCTGCTATGTCTCCCTCGCAGCTCTCGAATACGTTGGGCTCGTAGTTGGCGGGGATGTTCCAGCGGCATCCCATGACGTCGTAGATGTGTTCGCACTGGCGCGCCGCATCGCGTCCCCAGCAGGCACGCAGGCAGAACTGGTTATACGACATAAAATTGGTCCACTGTTCCACAAAGAAGGGCTGGCCATTGGACGCCGGGTTGGCGGTAGTGTAGACGATACCGCCGATCGGGTTGCCCAGATCATCGGCACCGTGCGGGTCAAACTCGCCGCCTTCGTCGCCGTCGGGGATGTTGATGGTGGTGAAATCGCCCGTACCCGTCACCTGGACGTAGTCGCGCGTCCGCACAAAATGGGCGCCCGTAATGGTGCCATCGGGGATGAGACGCGTGCCGTGCTTGTCCGTGGTGCAGTAGGCGACGCCCGACCGTTCCTTTTCGCCCACGGTACCGTACTCGGCCGGGGCCCAGAGGCAGAAGTCGTCGAGCGAGTTGATCCACGCCGTCTGGCAGCGCGAGTCTTGGTTCCAGGTGTTGTTGGCGCACGTGTTGTAGCCGCTCTGCGGCTCGCCGCCCGGTTGACCGCCTTCGCCCTTCTCGATCCGGTTCGAGCCCATGTACTGGTCCGGAAGCTCGTTGAGCGCGTATGTCGCCTTAGGTTGCCACTGCGTCCAGGACTTGGTGGGGCGGTTGAGGTTGAGGTCCGTCAGCGCTTCCGGGTCGCCCTGTGGCACGGGTGTCTGGCAGAGGCCGAGCTGGGCCATCACCAGCAGCGTCACCGCCGTAGCAAAGGGAAAGCGCGTCATGATTGATTCAGGTGGCAAAGAGTTGGTGCGGAGGGTGTTGCCTTGCTGCTGCGCAGAGAGAGGTCGAGGAGATACGAAGGCTCTGGAGGGTGTGGATGTGTGATGAAAAGCAAGGGTATCGCAACGAGGCCAAGGATGAAGCAGCAGAGACAGTGGAGGAGTCAGAAAGTAGCAAGGGGACAAGGAGGAATAGAACAGGAAGGGGAGGAAGGGAAAAAGGAAGGGGGACGAGAATGAGGGAGAGGAAAGAGAGAGAGAGAAAGAGAGAGAGGAGAGGAGAGGAGTGAGAGTGTCAACAGAGAGGGAACATGACAAGCCACGACAATGACAAGAAGTAGCCAGCCGTCGTCCTTCTCTGCTTACCCAGCGGGCGTGAGAAGCGAGTACAGTATCGCCAGACAGCGGCCGTCTCGGGAGGAGGTAAAATGGGCTCGGGAGCAGAGGCGCGCTGGGCGACGACAGTCGGTCTTGGGTCAGACGATATCCATGTGAGCATAAAAGGGGGAAACGAGGCGGAGCTCGACAATTTTCTTTAGGGGCAAGTGACGGCGGAGCCAAGAGGGGAGGAAGAGGGGGAGGAGAAACGCCCATGGATGTCCGCCGACGAGGTGAATCAGTTGGTTGCCAACAAGGCAAAGAGTGAGAGGCGAATGGCGAGACAGCGCCCGGAGGGCGACGTCGAGGCCAAGCGCAGTTGAGCTCCAACGTCGCAGGGATCGCCCACGGCGAGTGAATCATCGCAAGCGCGAGTGTACAACTGTATAGGTGTATAGGTGCATGTGTCTGTGTATGCTACGGGCCTTGGCGCGATCAAGAGAGGGAAACGGGATCCACTCTGGGGAAGTGCGCTGAAGCCAGTCGTAGTTACAGGAACAATCACAGCCACAGCTAGCCATAGAAGCGAAGCGAGGAACCAGGGGCTATCGAGGATCGTCGCCCAAACGAGGTGCCAAGGGTCTGCAACACGCGGATGCGAATGCGGGCGCATGGGCAATTGGACGAGAGGGATAGGAACGTGGTTAGGTAATTGGTTATCGACTGTTGATTCTTGTGTAATGAGCGAGTCAGGACAGTAAAGCGGGCCGAGGCGAGAGGAGGATGAGGACAAGGGAGGGAAGGAGGGTGAGGGGGAGAGAATCGAGGCGTGTCGCCGAGACGCCAAGAGCTGCCTAAGGGGGGGTCAAGGTAGATGGATTCTTGGCGCCTCGCCGACGAAGGCCAGGCAGCGCAACGCTTCGTCGGCGAGGCGGAGTGCATGGGAGGCATTGGGTAGGAGATGTTAGAGTGCTGGTGCGAGAGACAGCCATGACCGAGAGCAAGCACAACGAGGGGGTTTTGCCAAGTTTGACAGGTGCAAGCGGGGCCATACACAACAGCGGCTTGGTTGAGAGATGGAGCCACAGCGGCGGAGGAGGCGGAGGCCAAGAAAGAAACGGGAAAAAAAGGCTTGGCATTCAGGCAAGATAGAAACTTGCACTCCACCCATTTGGTCGTGATAAGGAAACGAAAGTTTGGATTATGTTGTTATTGCTTTTGCAGAGACCTCGCCAAAGGGGGAGTAACTAGTAGCTATGACTGTAGTATAGTAGAGGAGAGGAGAGGAGAGGAGAGCAGGGTAAAGCAGAGCAGAGCAGGGTAAAGCAGAGCAGAGCAGGGTAAAGCAGAGCAGAGCAGAGCAGAATAGTAACATGGCACGCGTCTTGGCGTGCAGAGCCAAGCCCCTAGTCGCAGACTTGTACGTAGCGATGCCGCGTCTGTATTCAGCAACCAACCCCGCACCTACTCACACTCGACTTGCTAAATTAGTAAGGGCAAGAGTCACGCCTTTGCCGTTGTTCGATTCTCCCTTGTTCGGATCCGTCGACCAGCGTGGCAGGTGTGGAGGCGGCAGGACGCAACCGAAAGCCAGCACGAGTGTGAAGGAATTTCCTAACTCACATTCGACTTGCAACAAGAGGTCAACCAACACCTCGAGGTTAGGCAAGCATCACGCGCTCAAGGCAGGCTTGCCCATCCATCATTCCAATCCCACCGTCGACCGCCGACCGCAGAGAGCGTGCCGCCCAGCTCACCTCTCGGCAGCCTTCCGACACCCCCGCCCACCTGCGCGCCATGACCACGCAAACCTCCGTTACCCGCACGAGAAGCGATCGCATCAGCCGTCCCGTCCACCAGCACCACCAGCACCACCAGCACCACAACCTCCGCCATCACCACCGCCGTAAAAGACGCGACGATGCCCTAGCCTCCTCCGACCGCGCCTCGCCCGCCAAGCGACGCAAGCTCGTCGCCTCGGCGGCCGACGGCGACATCAAATCCACCACTGACGCTGTTGCGACCGCCACCGCCACCGCCACCGCCACCGCCACCGCCTCTGCTCCTCCTCCGACCCAACCCCGTCGCCGCGCCAAAGCAGCGCGCGACGCCACCCCCTCCACCTTCCCCCCACGCTTTTCTGCATCTCGGCACCACGTCGGTGCGCACGTCTCCTCCTCTGGCGGGGTAGACAATGCCGTCCTCAATGCTCTACGCATCGGAGCCAACGCATTCTCTCTCTTTGTGCGTCCCAAGATGCAGTGGGCCTCGAAACCCCTCACTTCCGATTGCATCGAGCGCTTCCAGGCGCTCGCGCTCGAGCACGACTACGCGTCCCCGCACGTGGTTCCGCATGGATGCTACCTGGTCAACCTGGCCAATCCGGACGAGCAGAAACGTAGCCGTTCCTTTGACGCTTTCGTCGACGACCTCAAGCGGTGCCAGCAGCTGGGGATCAGGTTGTACAACTTCCATCCCGGGAGTACGGTGGGGTCGTGTAGCAAGCAGCAGGCGTGCACATACGTGGCTGAGGCGATCAATCGAGCCCATCAACAGACGGAGGGGGTCACGATCCTCGTGGAAAATATGGCGGGCGCCGGCAATCTGATCGGCAGCACGTTTCAAGAGCTCAGGAGCATCATTGGTGCGTGGGTTGTATCTAGTCTCGACAGGATAAATATGCTATTGCCCCCTTTTGGTCCAACGTTGGCCCCCGCCGTCCGTGGACATCGAGCTGGCACTCTTGACCTTGACGCCTTTGTATTCGTATTTCCGCCTGCTTACGTCTCCCACCCCTGCCTCCAGACCAAGTGCACGACCGCACGCGCATCGGAATCTGCCTCGACACCTGCCACGCCTTCGCCGCCGGCTACGACCTCCGCACGCGCTCCGCCTACGATGCCACCATGGCGCAGCTCTCTGCCACCGTCGGGTTCGAGTACGTGCGCGCCGCCCACCTCAACGATAGCAAGACGCCGCTGGGCTCGCACCAGGATCGGCACGAAAACCTCGGCGCGGGACACCTGGGCCTGTTTCCGTTTTACGCCATCATGAACGACGACAGGTTCGCAAATATCCCCTTGATCCTTGAGACGCCGGGTGGGAAGGAACCGCAAGAGATGCACGAGGTGTGGAGGAGGGAGGTCGAGGCGCTCGTAGGTTGTCCTAAAACCATTTCGCCCGCCCCCTGGCCCAAGCGCGATCGCACATCGCTGACGCTGCCTCTTCGATTGTCTTGATCCGATCTTCCTTGGTTGGTTTTGATCCTCTTTCTCTTTCTTGTGGAACCCCTCCCGACTTCTATCGCCCGGACTTGTGCGTCCTTTCGGCACAGTACGCGCTGCAAGGCCTTCCCCCCTCCCCCTCTAGCTGGACGCGCTCCCTCACCCTCCTAGGCGAAGTGAGCCAAATACGGGCTCGCTCCAAAGCCGAGCAAGAATCGAAACAGGCTCTCTTGAAACCTCGCCATCGGAAACCTCAGGACCATGACGGTGCGTAACAACCTGGCCGCTGCCCACTGGGGCCATTCGAGCTTCCACGCCACCGCCAACCCCAACGAGACCAACGAGACGCCGACGAACCGAACCCACCCTGCCCGCTGCTGCACTACGGTCCACGATCGAGGCAGAGGCGGAGGAGCGACGATGTGCCTGCTAAAGGCGACACGTGCAGAGTGGCTAGATCGGACACCAAGAAAGGGGAGCGAGAGGCGGGCCGTCGCTGAGGCTGTTGCGGGCGTCGAGAGCAGGGAAACGCCACCGGAAGAAGAGGAAGGCGCAGAGTCCCCGCCACCCGTCGCGCCCGGCGATAGGGATAGGGGGCCGGACGCGTCGAGACGCAGGATGTGCATCCCGTTGATGGCGAGTAGCACGCCGTCGTGCGAAAGGCTGAAATGAGGTGCGAATACCACGTTCACTTGCTGTGAGGACATGGTGGCGTTCGGCTTGGTTGAGCGATGCCCCCGGGGTTTTGTTTTCGGTTTGGTGTGGGGTTGGCGGTCCTTTGGATAGTACGGTTTCCGATGTGATGTGGGGGGTTGGGGAGGTGCAATGGTAGATAGTGGTAGACTGTCGATGGTACGTGGTTGTTAGGTGAAGAGACCACCTTCTCTGTACCTTCTCCCTCTTGACAGGCAGGAAAGTAAAGGATGTGACTAAGTATCACAGCAACAGTGACCAGGCTGGGGGTTGAAGGAGTGTTGGTGGAAAACCAGGAAACCGAAACCGAAGCAAGGAACGGAATGTACGGTGGGTGGGTGAGAGTGAAGGGAGAGACCAGCTCTCGAGCCAAGAAGCGGGGAACGAGGAGGGAACGAGGCGAGGGATGAGGTCGTGGAACGGTGTCGCTTCCCCTCTGTTCTGGTTTTGTAGGTTGGCTTGAACTGCTTCGCTTCGCTTTCATTCGCCCAAACACAGACACACGAACGTCCAGGGAGGGGAGGGGAGAGAAAGGGAACCAATACCCCCTTTTGCTGAAGAAAAAAGAGGTAGCTACTACAAAGGTACTGCGATGGAACGCAGCCCCCATCGCGGGTGATAACACGTCGCCTCCACACAGTCCGTCGTACAACAAAGGGGAAGAGGCCCCTCACGCGCTTGCAACCTCGACACGTCATGAGAGAGAGAAATGCACCACAGCGTACGCACAGGAAACAAAGCAAGCAAGCAAAGCCTCCCCCCTTTTCGAAAACATACGAAACCATCACCCAACCCCTTACTTGCCGAGCACAACCTCGACCTCGTCCCCCTCTTGCAAATTCCACGCCGCCGCCGTACTCTTGAGCGTCGCTGGCTTGCCCGCCACGCGCAGCTTGAGCTTGCTCGCGCCAATCTGGCTCTGCAGCACCGTGGCGTGCACCCAGTCGCGGATGCTGCCCATTGACGCCGTCGGCGCAATCTCAAACTCGTGCACCGCCCCATCGGCGTGCGGCGTCACCGTTCGCGCCATGGGGATGCGTACCTTGACACGCACCGATTCCGGATGCGCCGCCAGCCACGCCGATTCCGCGTGCAGTCCACCGTCGCTCGGCTTCGTCAGCGGCGTCGCAGTTGGCGAGGCCGACGACGAGGCACCACCGCCGCCACCGCCGCCTTCGACGGCAGTGCGTTGCGACGGCGGTTGCCCACTCGCCTCGGTCTCGGCAGGTCGTTTTTGGCCGGCCATCGCCGTCGATGCCTCCATCGCACCTTGGGTCAGCGCAGCGAGGCGAGATGGATGCATCGACGACGACGACAGCGGCGGCTGCGGCAAAGGCGTCGGCGCCACCTCTCCCGGCAGCAGCGGTCGCGGTGGCAGACCCGACCCGGGCGGCGGTGGTGCTAGCGGCGTCGATACCGCCGCCCCACCGTCCGCGTCACCCGCTTCGGGCACCGGAAACTGCGGACCGTAGCTGGGCGCCGGCACCTTTTGCGGCTTGCGGTGCAACTGGTTCATCTGCTCCTCGAGCTCCTTGTTCTTCTGGTACATGTCCTTGGCCACTTCCTTGCTGCGTGCGTGGCCGTCCCAGATGATCTTTTCCTTTTCGCGCGCCAACCGCCGCTCCTCGGCTTCGCGCCGCGCCCGCGCCGCCTCTTCGGTCTCAGTGCCAAAGATATCGGTCCTTGACGATGCAAACTGCCGCAGAAAGTGCGTCGGATCCGCGCCCGCCTGCAGCGTCGCCTGCTGCGCCTTTTTCGCCTCAAGCTCAGCGCGCTGCTCGCGGTACTTGGGGTTGAGCAGCTCGAAGCGCACGTGCTCCGCCATCTCGTCGACGGCAATCTGCTCGCCACAAACAGGGCACTGCGTCATCTGTGGCCCCTTTTGGCGTCCCGCGATACCTCTCGGCACGTAGTCCTTGCGGATCCTGATGGTTGCCGGGCCGTCCGGGCGTTTGACCTCCTCGGCCATCGTCGTGGCCTGCACCTTGGCCGCCGACGCATCGGCCTCGCCCTCGTCGCTGCTGTTGTCCATCTCCATCTCCATGTCCTCGTCATCGACCTTCTTGGCGAACGCTCTCGCCTTAGACGAGCCGGCCATCTCGAGCTCCTCGACCTCCTCTTGGCCGTCGAGCCCTTCGGCCTCAGTCTCCATGATCATGGCGGCCATCTTCTTTTGCGCCATCGTCATGTTCTCAAAGTCGCGCAGTGAGCGCGGTGGCGGCAGGTCGATGTGCTGGTCGGCGTCAGTGAGCTCGACGGTGCCGACGACGACAAAGTCCTGCCAGTCAATCTCGTCAAAGGCGGCCTTTTGCTGCTTCTCGAGCTCGTCAGCCTTCTTGCGCTTCTCGCGCGCCCACTTTTCAAACTCGGCCCGCTTCTTGGCCTCCTGTAGCAGCTGCGGCCGCGCTCCGCCACAGCCGGCGCCGGTGGCGGCCCTCTTGTGCGGCGGCTCGTCGGTGGTGCCGTAAGCGCCGAGCTTGACTTTTTTGAGGAGCTCTTTGGGCGGGTGCATGACCTTTTCGTACTGCTCCACCAGGCGGTTAAAGTAGCCATAGAACGAGTGTGAGGGCCGAAGGAATTCGAACTGGAAGGATCGGGCCTCCCTCGCCTGGAGCGCTGAAGCAAACGACCTGCCCTTGCGGGCAGTAAAAAGGGCGGTGAGCTTGATGATGTCAAGGTCGATGGCGGTGATGTTGGGCAGGTCGGCGGAGAACTCCAAGGGCTCCGGCTCCTCAGGCCGCTGTCCCTCGTCGCCAGTGGGCTGGTCGGCGGGTGCGGCGTCGGAGGCGGCGGCAGCAGGCTGCGCGCCTTGCGAGGCAGCGGCTGGCGGTGTGGACTGCGTCTCTCCATTCTTGGCGGCCTGTATGCGCTGCTGGTAGTAGGAGTGGTAGGGGTCGTCCGGGTTGAGGAAGCTGAACTTGGGATTGTTGCTCTCTGCCGTTTTGATCTTGGCCTCGAACGAGGGGCCGACGCGGGCGACAAAGTCGGCGGTCTTGTCTACGGTGGTGCGGATGTCGGGGGGCGGGAAGATGATGCCGCCCGAGGAGAACTTGGGCTGGGATGGTGCGGGTGACGGGTCCATGGCGGCATTGTCGGGTGCGCCGTTGGTGGGCGGCGGAAGGTTGAGGCTGGGCGCCATGGCTGGACGACCCAGAGTTGAGTGGGGACGTAGCCCGCGGATGGGGTGCGGCTAGATGGGTAGCAGAGGCGAGAGAGAGGAACGAGTCTCTGAAGGTGGAATTGGCTGCAAAAGTCGAGGTCGAGGGAGATGAGGGGCAGCAGCAGCGAGAGAGGCCAAGCGGATGAGGGTTGGAAAGAAGGCAGTGGCGCGGATATTTGCGCGGTGTTGGCGCGTCTGCTCCACTCCACCTCACCGTCCCATCTTATTCCTCGCCCGATATGCATCACGTGGAAAACAACAGATCCAATCGGGCATCGCGCGCCCATACTGTGTGCCTAAGATGGGCTAGTTTATTTGACCACATAGCATTTCGACGGCAGTGGCCCTGGACTTGGTAACGCAACCAAGCTAGCTTCCCCTTTGTCACAACGAGCACCGCCTCCTTCCCCGGACCGCACCCGCCACTCTTTTCGTCAATACATGCTTCCCTCTCCCCCAGGCCCTGGCGTTAGGCTAGTCTACGTGCTAAAGAACGCATGCACCAGCGCCTCTCGCGGCGTGATCCTCTTGGCCGGGTCCAGCTCCAAGCACCGGTTGAGCAGGTCGATGAACTGGGTGTGCATCCTCACTTCGCCCTCCTTTAACCTCCTCGCCGCCTCCGCCGGCAACAGCCGCGCCTTGAGGTCCGACGTCGGTTTCTGGAAAACCACGCGGCGCACAATACTCTACACCGTCGCCCCAATACAACCGCAATAAGAGCAACAGCCGAGCCAGCAAACGCAAGAAGAGGAAAAGAGCAAGGTAAGGGTTAGAAAAACAAGACGTCAGCGTTTGCCTCTACCGTCTCACTCCAAGACGGCCCGATCAATAAGCAAGGCGAGAACAACGCACCTGACCCGTACTCTTGTCCCTTTCCGAGCTGAGAAATGCGTTGGTATCGTCAAAGTGTTGTTCGCCAAACTGGCCCCTACGAATCTGGCGCGTGGTGAATTTGCCCTTGACCTCCTGCATCAGCAGCAGCATCTGGTTGTTGGACCGCCCCGGAAACAGAATCTTGCCCGTAGCCAGCTCGTAGAGCGTACAGCCAATCGACCACACGTCGATGGCACAGTCGTACGGTTGGCCCAGAACTGCCATCGTCCAAAGGGGTGGGATCGCCAAGTTGGGACCGGCCGACCAAGCGTTCGTCAGAGGCTGCTGTGACGGTGCAGTGTGTGGAGCAAAGGAGGCATGTGGAGAAGACGGGAGGACTCACTGATCTCGGGCGCCCGGTAGAACCGACTTACGAGATACGGTGTGATTTCCATCTCGCTCAGGTCGGATGCCGAGCCCAAGTCGCACACCTTGAGGTGGTTCTTGGCATCGTTCACCTACCACACAAAGATAAGGCCGAGGCCACCCACACGAATGCGACAAGGGAAAAGGCCACAAGAACGAGATTTAGTCGCACATGCTGCCGCACCAAGCGACGGGCGGCGTTGCGCATGCTACGCACCAGGATATTGTCCGGCTTGATGTCGGCGTGCATTAGGTTGGCTTTGCGCAGCAGAGAGAGCGCCGCAAACATCTGATGCGCGTACGCCTTGACCGCCAGCAGGTTGAGCCCGACATCCTTGCCGAACCGCTTGACCACCTCGCGCAAGTTCATGCTGAGTGACTCAAACACCATGCACAGGTGGCCGCGATGCTCAAAGTGGCCTTCGAGGCGGATGACGTGCTTCTTGTCGTCCGGATCCAGTTCCGCCAGCTTTTTGAGGACGCCGATCTCTTTGAGCCCCGCCTTGTACCTGTTCGTCAGGGGGATGCAGGTGGGGCGGCGCAGCGGTCGCGGTTAAGCCCTTGTCATTCGATCTGCTCAGTCGCGAGAGCCGGTCAAAGCGGTCAGTTGCGCACTTACATTGTTTCCTGGATCCGAACAATTTTGATGGCGACCTCGCGCTCCGCGTTCTGCAGGTCTCGGGCCCGTACGACCGACGAAAACATGCCCTTGCCGAGGTTGGCAAAGACCTGATAGCGGCCCTTGTCCAGCGTCTCTCCTAAGATGATGCGGTAGTAGCCATCAGGATCGTCCCAGTTGTCGTTGAGCGTGGTAGCGGACGGATCCGCCTCGCTCGCAATCACCTTGTGTGGATCGCAAGGCATTGGCTTCATCAGCACATTCCACTCTCAGGAATCATGAGGCTCGCCGTTGCGCGACATCCCACAGCCTCACGCCCTAATACTCACCGGTGGCAGCGCTGCGCCGCTTCCCTTGGCTACCCGGAGAATCTTTTTCTTTTTCTTAGGCCTCTCTTCGTTGTCTAGCGCAAACATGTCCACGTCGTCTTCGTCGTCGACCTCGATCTCTTCGTACTCTTCCTCGGCGTCCTTCTCAATCGGTTCGCCCAGCCCAGCCGCTATGTCGGCCGCATTGCCCCGCGAAGCAGCCTCGTCAAGGCCCATCGATGCCAACGGGAGCGGATCGCTGTGCCCCGGCTCTGGCTTCTGTCGCGCTTCTTCCTCTCGCCTCTTTGCGCTGTGATCCTTCTCGACAGCCAATGTTTCCAGCGCATCGCCGCCGGCACGAGATCCTTGCGCTACAATTCCGGGCGCTTGCCCCGATGCAGGGACGTTGGATTTGCGGGCTGAATGAGGGAGGGCGATGCAGGCCAGTCAAGAGAGTGCAGCAGGTTTGCAAGGATGCGCAGGGCTACTTACGGTCGGACTGCGTTGGAAGCGACTCTGGCAGGCCTTTTGGTACTAGAGCCGGCGAGGCGTGGTCAACACTCGATACGGGCGATGCTGTGGCGCTGTATTTTTGCAGGATGGCCTGGCGCCTCTTGCGACCCTCTTCGAGCAGCTTCTCGGCCCTCTGATCCTCGTCGAGGTCGTAGTCAAAGTCGTCGAGCTCCTGTTGCGCGGCAGAATCGCTCTTGGTTTGTTGTGCATTGACCGTCGCCTCGTTGTCGGCGATTATCCTGCCGAACAGGAAGCACACCGGCCGACCGAGGCGAGTCGTGGAAGAGAGGAAGACGGAAAATTGTCAACCAGAGCGTCGCGAGGCGGCGCGACTGGTTGGTACGGGTACGCCCAGACTCACTCTCCTTCCTCTGCTTTTTGGTTGCGCGATCGGTCGCGGTCAGCGTTTTGCTCCCGAGGCCACTTGTCGTCAGAGCTTGGCGTGAGGTTGAACCTGGTGCGCCGATCCCGGTCTCGACGTTCGTGATGTTGGGCGTGGTCAAGGTGGAGAGGGAGATCTGCGTTGGACCTAGGCGCTTTCCGTTGACCGTTCGGATGGGGCGCGAGCTCGTCGTAGCGGCGCTTGGGGTGGCGCGAGGTGGAGCTAGAGTGCGGGTACATGGTTGCAAAGACGGTTGCGCGGCGCGGATGTGGAGCGGAAAGCGTGTATGAGAGGAGGGGAGGAGATGGAAGGAATTCAACAGGAGGCAAGAAACGGGTAAGTAAGGCTGCAAGCTCTGCCCCTCGTCAAAGTAGAGGAGAAGGGAGGGAGAGGGGGAGGGAAGAGGAGGGGCGCCTCGAGGAGACTGTGGCGTACGGTGGCCAGAGAGTGGGAGATGGGGGGCCGCGGCGTGGGGCAGTAGGTGTCGGGTTGGCGGAGATTTGCGGCTTGGCTATGGAGTCACAAGGTGAAGCGCAGAGAGAAGGGAGGAAGGAGAGGCGAATGGCAGAGGCGTTGCGTACAAAGCGAAGGCGCGAACGCAGCCACGAGAAACCACATTTAACGCGTCTCGAGTAGTGATGCACACCTCGAGCAGTAATGCACCTGTAATCTCCACCTCGAGCAGTAATGCACCTGTAATCTCCACCTCGAGCAGTAATCCACCTGTAATCCACCTCGAGCAGTTATGCGGCGTCGCGTCCAACAAGCAATTAAGAATGTCAATCTCAAAAGCTTTCGACGTCCACGCGTCCCCTCCACCTAACCAGTCCAAGTCATTAGCTACGCGTCTTCTAGCCTGCTACTCGCGCTGCCTCGCACCTGCACCTTCCCTCATTCCCACCACCACACAAGACCCAACAGCGCAAAAGCCAACGCCATCCTCGTGACAGAATCACAAGATTAAGTCGTCGCAAGCACAAATAATCACGTTGCAAGCGACACCGTCCAAGACAATGGGAGGAGGAGGGAAAAGAGGAGAAAGTGAAAAAGAGGACGGAGAGGGGCTGGCGTGAATCCTCAACTAGAGTCGTCGCTCGTTGGGCCATGACCGTAAAACGTCAACGTTAGCAACGTGATCAACGTGATCAACAAGTCGTAAACCAAGACAACCAAAAACGTCAGAAAGGACCAGATGAAAGACGACATCAACCAGAGCGGGCGCGAGTATACGACGTTAAGGCTACGGCGTAAAAGTCATGAAAAAGGAGAAAAAATTGGAATGAGATGGGACGAGATGAGAAGATGTGTTATGATACCAGACTGACAAAGACAAGCAGAACAAGACGGGGACGAGAGCAAACATCATCAGGCCCGTGACCTGGAGGGGACGCGGCTCTGGGCGGTGGTGGTACAAGTTGGTACACAGCGGCAGGCGACGCAAGAAGAGAAAGGGCAGAGCGCTTCCGTCCCCTTCCCCACGAGCCCAGCCTCCCGCTGAGACAAATTCCCGTGAAACAAGAGGCGGCGGACAAGAGGCTGGATAAAGACAGACGAAGAAAAAAAAAATGACGGGGCAGAAATTGGGACACTGGTGGCCGAAACAGGTTGCTGGTGCTGCAGGGGAAGGTGAGACGATGACGCGTTGAGGAGCTTGCTGGGGGAGCACCGCTTCGGTAGGTGCTTGTTGTGTATGGGCCCATTTCGCTCTATTGGCCGTCGGCAGCTTGTATGGACATTCGAAGATATGGAGACGGATCTGCGGAGAGGCTTGAGGTGCGACAGCATAGGCGGCGAGTCGAGGAAGGGGATTGGGTGAGCTGGGGGCGGCAATCCGGTACGAGTAGGCACCATCACAAGGCGCCTGCCGAAGCCGTTGGCGTCGACCTTCCCGACATGTCCGTCGGGCTGGGCATCGTGTCGAGAGCGTGCAAGTCGGCGTCACCGACCGGGAGATGGTTGTCGCTGTTCCAGCAGAACCGCGCCACCAGCTCGCTGAAGCTCGACATGCTCGTGGGCCGCACCAGATCGTCGGGCGTCATGAGCTCCGACGACGGGCTGTGCGAACTCGACGGGAGCGACGGCGAGTAGCCGTGTGCCTCGGCGGTGTCGCCGGCGGCGAAGGACGATGGCCTCGACCTGGTAGGCACCAAGTCTTCCTCCCGCAGCAGGAAGGGCGTCTGGGATAAGTCGCCTAGGCGATCCAGACCCGCTGCGAGCGACTTGCGCACCTCATCTGACGTAGTCATGCCGATCGTAGTATCCGACTCGATCGACGAGACCGAGAGCGCGGGCGAGAACGGAGTGGGCGATCCGGTGATGGACGTCGGCGACGCCTGGCTGCCATCGGGCGTGTAGTCCTCCAGCACCAAACCGTCCGGCTTCATCGTTACGGTGCCGGTAGACCGGGGCACCGGCGAGAGAGCGCCGGGCCGCACGTTGGTCACCCAGTTGCTACCCGGCGAGTAGGTGCTGCGGTTGGGCGGGAACGAGTAGAACCGGTGCGATCCGCCGGGCGAAGGCTCGGGCACGGTGAGCGCATTGGTCGTAGGCGACGCCGTGTTCGAGCCGATCGGCCGATGCTGTACGACGCCTTGGCCCAGCCCCGGGCTGAGCATGCCAAACTTGTGCTGGAAGTTGGGCGACGGGCTCGGCGTGACGCGAGGCGTTGAGGATTCGGATGCGGTGGGCGAGGCCGCGCTGACGACAAACGTGGAGCGGACGGGGCTCGCAGCGGACGGAGAGGGCTTCGAAGAAAAGTAGTCGAGCGCGGCCGCGCGTCCTGCATCGGTGGTGCGGCTGCCATTCTTGGGGTTGCGGAGCGATGCGCCAAAGTCGTAGCGCGCGGTCCAGACCGAGGGCGAGGACAATCGCTGCCCAGTTCCTCCGGGCGAGGTGGGCGGCGAACGGCGCTTGGTGATCTCCTGGATGAAGCTTCCCGACGTCGGCACGCCGCCCTCGTGGTCCTCTTCGTCAGACCTCAGGCGGTCGAGCTCGCGCTTGAGCTGCTCCATCACAGAGTCGCCCCTAGTTTTCTGCCCGTGAACGCCGGTGCGACGGCCCATTTCGATAATGCGCGATGTGGGTGGCACAGTTCCGACATTGGTGTGGCGTCGGGGAATTGTACCACCGTTGGCGCTCGCCGAATTGGCGACCTCACCCGAAGGGGGATAGCTCGCGGTCGGCGGGGCCGGAAGCTGACGTTTTCGGAAGTCGAGCTGGTAGTTGGCGCCGTCGTTGTTGTCCCAAATCTCACGACCGCTGACGGTATACCTGAGGCAGAGGAACATGGTCTTTGTGTCCTGGGCGCCGGCCCCGCGCGGCCAGCAGAGAAGCTCGTTGAGCTTGATGGAGAAGACAAAGCGGTCGGCGGAGCCGTCCTTGATGCTTTCCGAATACTCGGCGGACACCTCGTTGACCGTCGCCCACGCATCGAGAGTGAATCGCACTGCGACCCACTTTTCGAAGCTCAGATTGCGGACCTGGACGGTGCCCTTGATGGACCGAAGGTCGTCCGACAAGTAGACGCGCTCGAGGAAGATATCGCGATCGACCGAGAGGCGGGCGGACGAGGGGAAGTTGGGCAGTCGCAGCAAGAGCTGCTCCTCGACCTCAGCAGGGGGTGTCAACGTTGGCGACGGCGTCTTGGCGCCTGGACTGCTCTTGTTCTGGAAGGTGCGGCGATGCTGGAAGAAGGGATACTCGCGCTCCTCTTCAGTTTCGGTCTCGGTTTGTTCGGGGCTGCCTTCGCGCGAGACGGCGGCGGGACGTCCCTTGACCCGGAAGACCTTGATGTGTTCGAGCTTGGTGTCAAAGTGAACAGCCTTGGGCACGTTAGGAGTCGAGGGCACGCTCTTGGCGCGGGAAAGGGAGGCGGGGATCGACGCATCACTCGAGGCTCGCGAGTTGAAGATCGCCGAGGCCGGGTACTGCTTAAGCGACGACTTGACCGGCTCGCCCGACTTTTTGCGGATGAGCTCGGGCAGCGTCGAGGTGGAGGCGATCGAATGTTGGTTCATTGCCGATGGCGACGGGATGCAGGCGAGGTCGAGCTGGAGGCCGCTCACCTCAGGGCCCGGGCTGTTCGCCTTGAGCGCCATTGCCTTTCGCGAAGCAGGGTGGAGGGGTGCGCTGCTAGGGAACTCGACGCTTCCCGGTGCCATGCCCCTGGCCAGGGGGAAGGGTATTTTGTTGGCCGGAGGGGTGGCGAGCTCCTCCTCGCTCGCCGTGATCGTTGACGACGCCGCGCTAGACGGCGGGCTCGGTGTCTTGGCGTCCGCCTTGCGCTGGTTAGGGAACGCCGGCGTCAGGCGCATGATCCTCGGGCGACGCTTGGCCGCCTGTGCCGACTGGATCTGCACAATGGCCTCCCGCTCCCGTTCCACCTCCATCTTCTCCTGCGGTGACAGGAAACCGGCTCGCTCCCTGGCACCCTTGTCAAAGATGCTCTGAGCGTGGATCCTCGGCTCAATCGAGATGCTGCGCACGTGGTGGCGAGGACGCGAGATGGTGGTCCTCTCCGGCGGCTTGTCAAACGAGAGGCTGACTGTCTCTTGGCGCGGCGAAGGCGAAGGCATGGCGTTCGAGTTGCAGGGTGGATAGCGGGTGTAGCCGTTGTAACCTCGGTCCTGTCCGTTCTGCCTCTGGTCAAACGAGCCGCACGATGAGGCGTGGTTGGGGTTGCAAAGCATGCCGAAATCCAACGAGACTGTCGATGCCGAGTGTTTGCGAGCGGAGGGGACCGATCGCCGCTGAGAGGTCATGCGAGAAATAGGGAAACAATCGAGAGAACGGATCAGCATTTAACCAAACGGACGGTACAGTCAAATGCGTGTGAGGGAGAGGAAACGGGGGAAGGTGGCGTGCGCGCATATGAGGACGGTGGTTAAGCCCACAAGCGCATTCGAGAGCACTCACAGCTAGTATCTCCTGAAGCCGGGGAGAGGTCTCTGAGTCAATCTACCTGCTGAGGATCAAGAATGAGCTGGAGCCTCAAGAGAGAGCGCTGCACCACTGTCGAAGGTAGGAGCTGATAGCCGATGCCGCTTGGCTGTGTCGAGAGAGAAAAAGGAGAGAGAATGTGTGTGTCGATCGCCGACAGTCGGTTGAAGTTGATACCACCTCTGCGCGACGAGGAAACAGCCGAACAGAGACGACGACGACGTTTTGCGAGCTAGTGCCGAGCCTAGAACGGTGCCGCTGCTGGAAGGGGTTGATGTAGGATCAACGTTCGAAGCAAAAGTCCGAGGCCGGACCCACCAGGGAGCGCAAGGTTATGAAGGACGATGCTGAAGAAGGGGGGAGTGGTTGGTGGCGAGAGGATGAAGTGATCAGAGCGTCGACATTTGGGGTAGGCAGCAAGCGATCTGCGGCGATCCAGGGAGCCACAACAGATCCGGAAGCGAGGCGATGTATCGAACGGCCTGGTAGGGGGAGGCCGGAACCACGGATCGGATAGAGAAAAAGAGAGGGCGGTAGGCAAGAGGGAAAGAAGGCAGGTGGAAGGCCCAGAAAGAAGGCAGGTTGAAGGCCCAGAGTACCAAAGGAGAAGGGAGGTGGGGACGAAAGTGTGGGGGGGAGGGGAGGGCAGGCAAAGGGACGACAGCCAAGCTGAGTCGGCTGAGCACCTCGAGTGGTGTTGCGTTGAGAGTGGTACCCCAACGAGGGGAGAGGCGAGCCCTGGATGAAAGGGGCAGCGAGCTGGCGAGGCTTGGGAAGGCGGGCGCTGGAGAGATACAACAAATAATCAGACTGATACAAGGAGAGGAATTTTGGCCGTCCGGCACAGAATAATGGGAGGGAGGGAGGCCAGGGAAAGCAAGGCGGCCAGTCTTGGTAGGGACAGAAGAGGCAACCCAAAACGCTGGCCTATTTGCGTCCAAGGGCCGCTGCAGTATCTGGATGCGGGAGGGATAGGTGTGTCTCTGCCAGGCAGGGTGCAGAGGCGGGCGGCAGGAACTGGGTGGGGGTATGGGCGAGGTGGAAAGCGTGCCTGTGTGAGCTGGCGAATGCGTGCGTTGGAGTGTATGTGTGTGGGTGGCTGCGTATGTTTGAGTGTGTAGGGTATGGTGTGTGTAGGGTATGGGGTGTAGGGTGTATGAGAAAGAAGCTAAGGGGTATGCGTGCGTGTAGAGTGAGTAGTACGTGTGAGAAGTGTGTGAGAGAGCGTGTTGGGTTGGGGTTTGGGCGTATGCGGCAAAGGAGGCGAATTCGACGGGCGAGGGAAGGAGGCGTCGATGGGTCTCGTGCGCACCCTTGACACGGCGGTGTGGTTAGTGGGCTTGGCTGCTACTTGCGGTGTTTTTACCTGGATAGCAGGGACCGGATAGGGAGGAATAGCAGGCGAGATGAGCCACGCAGCGCCAAGCGAAGGCGAACGATGCCGCGGCGGGTGCCAGGGGCAACAAGGGGGAAGGGAAGAGAGCAGCGTTGGGACCCGACCCACCACCAAGGGCGGCTTGGGGCGGCAGGACGGACGGATCTCGAGCGTGTTGGCAGCCTGCCTGCCTTGCGTTGGAGGCCATCGTCGCCGTCGCCATCGGCGCCTTGGTCACCGCCCGTGGCCTCGTCGATGCAGATTTGTTCCAGACGCCTACGCAGTTTGTTTCGCCTACCTGGCCCGCGTCCGAAACGCCGCAGGATTGCTCGTTCGACGGTGGCCAAGGCGAGTTGGGCGCGAGCAGTGGGGCAAAGGTGCGCAATGAGCAGGCCCGACAGGCACTAAGTAATCAGCCAAAGTTTTGGTTCGTTTTTTTCGGACCCATCGATGGGGGGATGGGATCGCGAACCGACAGCCCAAAAACTCACCGCCCCTTCGCCTCCCTCTCGCCCGGCCTGCGTGCCCCCCACAGCAGCGGCGTGTGCAAGGTACAGGAGCAGCGCGCCAGGCCCCACACTATTCCTCTCTCTCGCGCGCCCGTTTGAGCAGGCGCCGTCGCGCTCTGTCGCAGCTCGCCGTCTCCGCAATGCGTCGGCGTAGGCAGACCGCAGGCCACTCGAGCCTCGCTTAATTTCTCCATTGTTGCAAGCCAGCACGCTGCAGAAACCCCGCCTCACAAGAGAGTTTTAGACACAGCGACACAGCCTGAGTTGGTTATCGCCGCCTTGCAGTACTTTGGATTTTTTGGCCTTTGCAGCTCCGACCGCCCGACACCCACCAGCACGCCAAACCTCCTCTTGTCGCATCGGAGCACTACTCACTCCAGCCCCTGATGGCGGCGACGACCATAGGGCCAGCGACGCGTGTCGGCCTTAGGTCCTTAGTCTGCTCTGCGGTCGTGACATGAACATATCACTAACCGCGTTCGCAACAGGATATTTGAGAAGCGAACGAGGTGGGCGACGGTGAGGCTCTCACAGAGTGTCGGGTTTGCTTAGCGCATCCCTAAGTTTGGCGAGGTCGGAATATGCGGTCCGCGATCTCGCTATCAAGCCTCTGCCAGCGCTGCACGTCATTAGGCGGTTAGTATCGCCGCAAACAGATAAGTCATCCCATACAAGTAGTCACAACTATCCATAGTCATCCCCAAACAACATCCTTATTACGAAAACAACATTTCCGTTAAATTGGGTCTTATGTTCGTCCCGGCCTTGGCGGCTCCGCCTCATCTGCAGGCCCCATGAAGCCATCCCATTCTCGAAACGTCGAATACTGTGTTGACATATTATATTTGTAAGCTTCGACCATCCGCCACCAGAATTAACCAGACTTTGCTTTGCACGCACGAATCATAAGCCTTTATCTACACCTAAAGTGGCTTGGCTCTTTTGCTGAGAATATTTTTTACGTTTTCCTTCTTTTCTTGTTCCCATTTTTTGAACCCGTCTGGACCGCTCCTCGCTATCTGCGAGGCAAGAACCGCGTGCAGGCATGCACATCCCCCCTTACCCCGCGATATGGGCCGGTGGCGTCGTTGCGTGGAGCTCCAGCCAGCCACCAGGGAGGGGTGCCAGAGCCAATGACCTGCTTTGGACTGGACGCATGCCTTACACCACACGCTCCACCATATCCTATTATTGGTCTTGTTGTGCTCTTGTAGCTATATGGTGTGCTTGTCCTCACAACCCAACCAAGCTCCTGCTACGCCTTTGCGCGAAGCTATCGACGACGAACAACCGTACCTACAAGAAGCACGAGGCGACGCAGGCGCTTGTTGTGGCGTTCATGGCAAAAGCGGCCAGTATGTGTGCTACCAAGGTGCCTTCGATCGACGGTGGAAGGATTAGACCTCTCCATGTTGCTCTTCGTCGTTCCACAGTTGCACAAGCCTAGCCAAGAAAGAAGCATGGAATAAAAAAAATAATTTAATAATTTAAAGGAAAAAAAAAATGAAAAGAAATAGGAGAAATTAATAAAATGAAAATATACTAAAACCACCATGGTAATAATCTCGCCATCTCGAATTACCCTTCCAACTAGCGTTGTACAGCAGATATCAACTAGTAAGTCAGGGTATCGTTCTTCTGTTGAGAGTCGCTTCCCTGCGGAACACCCTCTCGACGCTGTTGCTAGCAACCAGGTCCGCCCTCCAAGGCTGACTAGCTGTCCGGGAAGGGATTCAGAATTTCGTGTACCCGGCTCGGTGGCCCCGAGGCATCTACCCGCCGAAACGTTGGGCGAAGCTGGTTGCCGACCTCTGGCCTTCAGCATCACCTGACGACGAGGGAGGGGATGGGGAAGGGATGTGCTTAGGTATCGAGAAAAGTAGATCCATGCCGTCCAGCATCACGCTTCATGGGACCTTGCGCTACTGTACCTAGGGAAGCCGTGGTCCTGAATACCTCGGTAGCCTGCCCTGGACGAAAAGGATCAAGTTGCCGTCGCCCCCCCCCCTGTGCTACGGGCCTTGGTCGCCGACGTTGGCCTTTCCGAGCGGGCTAAGGGTTGGCCTCAACAGCACGGTCAACAGCTCAAGGGCCATGTACCTCTTATGGTAATGGGTCCCTAAAGACCGACGTGCCCTTCTGTACTTTCGGGCCTCATGTCGCCCCGTTCAGTGCGAGTGAAGCCTTGCGACGCCAGTCCGTCCCGGTACAGGGCGAGAACAGGGTCCTGTTGCATGGGCGGGGGATTCCCGTAGTTGCAAGGCGTTGTTGCGGTGCCTAGGATGGCCGTGTGATCCTCCTGTAGCGACGTCTGCTCGCGCAACGCAAGGTGGGGTTCCCAGCAGCCTCGAGAGGTCTACCGACGGTGGCAGACCATCCTCAGCATGGAAAAATGAAGGTCGTTGGCAGCTGTTCCTTGCGTAGACGAGTTTCTGCCACTCGGGTCGGGCCTCTAAACAGAAAGCAGGAAAGGAGGAAAAGGTGCCGACACCGCGCCGAGTTGACCACGCTTGTCCATCCCGTTTGCCTTGGTTACCTGCTTTAAAAGAGCGGAGCTGTTGAGCGCGTATGACTGACACAACCGCCTTCCTTCGCCTCATGCCACTGTTCGGAATCTGAAACCCTACACTTAAACACTTTCGAGCCCCGTGACGGTTCCCGACCCGCTCCTGCCGAGCAGTCCGCCGAGGCACTGCTGGGTCACGCACTTTGGACCGCGCTTCGCCGTTGGCACCCGGCCAGGAGTGGCGCATCGGCAGAGTAGTCTCAGGGCTAGGCATTAAGAATACGTGTGGTCGCTTCTTCTCGTCAGCTGGTGCGATGTTCGGCCGGTATGGTCGGTTGTTCCCAGCAACGGCGAACTGTCAGGAGCCAGACGCAAACGACCGGCGAGCGGCGAGCTGTTCGGTTGGCAAGCAAGCGACCGCCGCATGAAGGTCGAAGCGGCTGGGCTGTTGGCGCCTTGGCGGGTTGCTTGCATACTACTCTCTAGTCACACGAAGACCGTGCGGCTCCGCACAATATGTGCTCGGTAGCGCCCTCCGGAAGAGGACGTATGGGCAGACAAGCGTGTCGTGGTCGCCGTTGCTGTGTTAGATGCAATTGCAGTATTCGTTCCGAGGTCGGATGGGAGCCGGCACTTTGCGATCGGTAGGCGGGGGATTGTGGCTGATTTGTATGGTATGAGTACTCGCCTTAGAGTTGTGGGGACAGCCGGCCTCATTTGCGTGTGACCTTGAGCCAAGTGAAGCACTTTTGCCGATGGCCAGCTGCAGCCTGCACGCATTGCTTGCCGTGTTCGTGGCAGCTTCGGATGGAGCCTCGCGCTGCGTACCCGCAAAGTCCCTGAGCCAAATCTGCCGACGCGGCCAGGCGAGCCTGTCGTGGCAGGCCTTCCGCCGCCCTGTGCGGTTCAGACTACATACTCAGTTAGGCGCCCCCAACTTGCCGAACCCGAATTTTCTTTTTTTGGGGAGGAAGCAAGGGTCGAGGAGAGACGGAACGGCACGGGGAATACGACAAGTGCTACTGCTCTGGACGAAGCACGCTCCCCTCCGCCACCCAAGCCAAGCCAATACTCGGGCGGACCACACCTTCTTCCCCACAATCAGGGCACGGCTCTGCTTCCATTTGCGTTCGCAGAAGGCGCCTCTCTGCATCCCTACCGGGGAAAGCACGGAGGAACTCGAGCCTAGCCTGGTGTCGGTCCAGAATCTTGCCGACGCAGCGCCGTCGCCCCGTCTCGTCTCCGGAATCGCTAGCCAGCTGACCGTCGCGCCGAGAAATCTGGGGATGGATCGCTCAGCGTCGAGCAGTAAAACGCACCTAGGCACCCTGGGGCTACAGCTTCACTTCTATTAGAGCTCGTCGTGTGCGGGACCCCATGTTTTGTTGGGGAACGAGCTGGGGCCGAACGAGTAGCTCCCTCCTCTCATGAGTTTGGCCGCCACAGCCTTTGGCTTGGATCCCTCGCTACGGTGGAAGGTGAAAACATATACATATATCCAACAACAGAGCTAGTCACAGTAGTGTACTTTGGGTCAGCTGGTTTTGTGCGCTAATCTGGCCCGACGGTCTCACCGCCTGCTGTGATACTAAAATTATTGGCACGGGCGGCCAGCATACGACGGAACGTCGAAAGCCTCCTACAAGATTCATCAAGCTTCCATGGGAACGCCCAACAGAACAAACTGCGGCGGCTTGAGAGGTCGAAGCATCCAGCATAGAAGATTTCATTTGACGTTCTGGCCTGCGTCATGTCAGCCACACTTGGAGCTTCAACGATTGGGCCAAGGTCTGTAGAGCGATGCGGCTGGGATAAGAGGAATAGCCGGACCTTATCTCCCTTGCGGCGCTCTCGAGCCAAAGATGTTGGCGTCACAGCAATCCTGTCGTCACTCGACGGAGCTCTTCCGCGAGCCACCTCAAATCGATAGCCAACTATTGTACGGTATCAGTGACCCGCTTGCGCCATGCTGATTGGAGTGAGGGCGATGGCGAGGCGTCTGCAGAAATTTGCGCGCTTTGAGGTGCTTCCGCCCGGCCTTGGAATTTCGAACTTGCTTAGCCCCGATATCGATACGCCGTGCAACACAGACCCACCATTAGCGTTGGGTCTGGCCACGCCGTCCGTCGGCCCGATGCACGACGCCGACGATTTGGTCTCCCGGCCGTTCGGAGGATGCCGAATGGCGGTGAGCGTGGGCAGGGGAAACGACGAGGTCCCTTGGCGAACGCTGCCAAGACCAGGAGACTTGACAGGCTTTGGATGCTTCTCCTTGCCTGTTGAATTGATGATTCAAACACGAAAATGCCCGTTGCCAGCTTCTCGCCCAATGCACGAACCCAGCCAAATCGAATTTCGCGCTGCAGAACCGACGCGAGGCCGGGCACCGTGTTGGGCCTGGCGAGCGGAGGCGTAGAGGCAGGCTGCAGCCGTGCAGCGAACCTACGACATCGACGCGCGATGGCTGCAGCTGGGCTCGTTGGATGGTGCTCTCTTCCTAACTCTGTCGGCATTCCGCTCCCATGTGTCAGACCGTCTAGCTCCGCGGAACAAAGCACACGTTGGTCCGCGCGTCGTCAATATTTGCGAGTGGACGCTTTTGCCGCCACGCCACTTGGCCACTCAGGTGCAGTGTGCAAGCATCCGCCTGCAGCTTTTCCGATCGGCCTCCGCCGCGGCCCGCTGGCAAGTCGATCTACACGCTCTCATCATCCTTTGTCGTCACTGGGAGAAAGGAGCGTGCATGAGCTGATAACAGCAACCCATCGCCTGCACCTGCCCACCTCCCGTGTCTGAACGGCTGAACCAGTGCGGCTCCACCTGGTCGTCGGCACCTTGGCGCACTGGCAGATCCAGCAGGCACCATGTGGCCGAACCGTTCCGTCGGTCACGCTTCAACACAGGCCCGCGAGCATCCCGTCACCAACGCGCTCATCACTGTACCACTATGGTGCCTCCCATCTCGTCGAAGCACGGCTCGACATGGCTCGGTCGCATTCTCTTGTCGATGACCTACGTCGTTGGGAAGCGTGCAACATCACGCTCGCGCAGGCATGGTTTTTGTGGTTGCGCTCTGGAGCAGATCATACGCTGCAATGGCAGATCAAACGTCAACTGGATCGTGATACCGGCCGATGCATCCACACCTTTGTGTTGGGCGGCTATGTCGAGAATGCTGCCACTTACTCGGAGCGAGGTTTCAGCTGACCGAGTTGCGACCACTGAGAGACGCGGGCAACCAGCCACCTGACTGGCTACAACAACCTACTCCAACACGCAGGTGTGCCTTTGCACCTTGATGGCCTCGCTGCCGTGCTGTGCAAAGAGCGCAGTCAATCTTCTTTTGCGATTGAGCGTTGTTGTGGGGCACGATGGACGCCACAAGGCGATGGTCGGGTTCGTGCAAGAGCCCATGATGACGACACAGCGACCTTGGAACAGGCATGTGTAGCGTTCCATCGCCATCGGCCACACACAGAGGGTAGTACACATGTATGTAGCCGCTCGATCCTAGAAGGGTTTTCTGTGACACTTTGCCAACCAGACTAGCGTCACAGACTTCCAGGTTTTTTTTCTTTCTTTTTTCCCTTTCTCCTCCCTTTTGGTCTCCACTCTGGATTGACGGGCTGAAACGGACAAACAGCGCTAGACAAAGAGACAAACAGTGCTAATAGGAGTAGTTAGCACTCTAGTGTAAGACTTGCATCTTGATCGGCCCGGACGGACCAATGCTACCCCATCCAAGCCAAGCTAGGTCGACAAGGGCCGGATGGGGGCCTAACCGCCAGATGCGCGCATCTGTCGCTGTTGGGGATGATTGCTGACCAACTTCTACGACTCTGGTGCATCATGGGCCGCCTTTCGAGGCCAGTCGGTTGCGGGGTAGTGAACGGCGTGGTGGCGCTAGACGAGCCCGTCACATAGGCTGCCTCGAGGCGTGATTCTTGTTACAAGAAGCTAAAGTCACTCAACATGCCTAGTTGGGTCGCAGCGGCACGGACATGCCAAGAGGGTCGCCTTACCCCCTTGGTCGACGTCTTCCGGAATCGTCTCTAACTCGCCTGGCCCGTGGATGCTTCACGCTGCTGCGGTTGCCCATCGTCGTGACAGCGTGACCCAGGTCCGACGGGCTGGCCGATGCTGCGCATCTCAGGCGGTCGAGGGGTCGGGCAAAAGTAGATCAGTACTACTGTGACTGCTGTAACTGTAGCAAGCCAGTCAGTGTAGAGGGTTGCGATGCGAGGCCGCGCCCACGACTACGATCAACAACAACTCGACTCCGCAATCGGTGTGCCCTCGCAGGTGAGCGACTCTTTGGTTTGGCGCTCGAATCCGGCCTCGTCAGCTCTTCAGCTCACGCTGGTCAATTCTATTAGTTAGTTAGCCTCTTACTTGTTAGGTGGCTCGAGTATGAGAGGTTAAAGTGTGCTCGTTGGGAGGAAACCAATGCGGCCCCCCTTGTTTGCCAAGTATCCCCTCTTGACGGTGGCTGCCACGTCGTCGCCGTTGCAGCTTGTGCAGCCCTGATGTCTCTCTTCTCATGTCGTTCCTGCCTATCCGCAGCTACCTCCAGGACCCAAACCTCCGATTCAGGATGGGAGAGGCACCCAACGCAGAGTATGTGCAGGTGCAAACAAGCCCACAGCAGCCCCGCACTTGATCAAACTTTTGAGCCAGGCGGATCCTTGTGGAACCACCTCTTCAAGGCGCCCTCCTGCCACACCTCTTTTCTTACCGTGTGCCGCTTTGGCGCCCATTGAAAAAGGGGACGAGGACCGAGTCAGCTTTGCAGCTTGCGATCCGTTCTGTTACCCCGAGTGAGATCGCAAGCTTTACCGCATTCGCCACGCCCCCGCACCGGCCCCGCATGCATTAGACAAGCCTCACACATGCGATCGGCACGGCACTCCATCTTGCTTGGCTTGGCTTGTCCCGCCACAGCGGATCGGCCAGATGCCTACGACGCTGGCAAGGGCTCCGAGGGTCTGCCCGGATCCAGCTTGCCGGACCACGCTGACTGACAAAGCGACAAGGGCGCCAGCAACCCACTCGGCGGACAAGAGGACGGCGTCAAACTATGCCTTCAGTATCATGACGACGCCACGCTCCCAGTCGACGGCGATGCGCTCTTGTCCCCGCAATACTGGGGTCCAAAAGGTTGGTCCAGGCGCCTTCAGACGGTATTCCAGCACGCCCACGGCCCGCGTAAGCTTATTCTCCTCGACAGCTAGGGATAGCGGGACATCGGCGGTCGCAGACACCCCGCGACGGTCTTTGCTGCGGCCATCGTGTTCCGTGCTCGTGCTCCGCGCAATGGGCTTGGCGTACCGCAGCACAAAGGCTCGACCGGATGTTGTTACGCTGGGCACTGTCCCTTTGGACGTCCATACCGAAAAAAACTCTACAAAGCATCGTATACCTTTTCCAACAAAACGGATTGTGGACGAACTGCGTATCGACACCCCTCGACGTCGCCATTGACGCGGTGGCACAGGCAAGCCCGGATTGCTTCCTCCAACCGCTGCCTCGAAACATTCTCTTCCTCGTCTTTTCTTTTGCAGCTGCGACGCCTGAAGATGCTCTGCACCGTCTTGCGCTGCTGTCGCAGCGAAGGAGGCTTCAGGTTAAGGAACCTAGCACCTTTGCCGGGCGGCAGTACAGGAAGGAAGGGCCCGTTGGGCACCGGGCGGATAGTCGGTCAAAGTCTGTCCTCGGGAAAAAGGTTTCAAGGCGTTGCGAGATTTGGCCCTGCTCGGTCTCGCTCCCATAACCTTACCTCAAGACGATCATGGCAAGGCGACCACATGGAGACAGCAACGTCAAAGAAACAAACCGCGCACCTTGCCAGCTCTTTTCAAAGTGAAATGCGCCAACCTCTTTGTCGCCATCCTCGCGGCTGCCGCTTTGGCCAACGCTGCTCCAGATGTCGACAGCGGTAATGGCGATAGCAGTCGCTGCGCCAACGACCCAGACCTCGGATTGTTTCAGCGTCTGCCCTGCAGTGAGCTGCCCATGTGGTGGCGCTCCGTCGAAAAGAGTGGCCCGCAAACTCGGCGGCTGCCACCTCGGAGGCAGTGGGTCAGCGACGCAAAATGCTTACAAAGGCGGTGCGGTCGAAAGGACGGTTGCTGGTGAGAGAGAAGAGGGGGCTGGCTGGGTCGCGGAGGTCGAGGGCACGGAGGGCTGCCGCTGAGCACGCCGGGCCTCCAACAGCTGGGGCCAAGAGTGTGGCTCCCCGGCGGAAAGGGTCTGTCTTGCTAGCCGGTAGGTGAACGAGGGTGTACGCTTTGTTGGACGCGAAAGACACAAGGCGGACCGCCAAGGTGGTGCTGGAGTCAAAAGATCACCACGTGAGCTCCCCGGCACACATGAACATGCGAAGGTCAGGCAAAATGCGGCCCGATATGTGGCGGGGTCGGTTGCCAAAGGGCAGACGGAGGGGTGGACGCGGAGCTGAAAGAGGAGTGGGAGGGTGATGGGCAGCTTTGGCGTCGAATCTGGTGCACCCTATGTGCGCTTGAAACCACAAACAACTCGCTCGGGTTGACGGGAGTCAAAGGCACTGGTTGGAAGACCAAGGTCAACGTGCCAGGAACGTAGCGAGCCCAGGTAGCGTTTGGGTGAGGCGAAAGACGTGCCTGCTTGTGCGAGGTCAGCGATCCACTCGACGACCCAGCGCTCCGTGGCCGGGAAGGGCTGGGAAGACCGGAATGCGCTGGCAATAAGAACGTAGAAGGCGGAGCATGTAGCGGCGGAACGGCTGCGGGTAGCTGGGGCATGGCCGTTCTAGAGGAGCGTAGCGACAGCCTGGGAGAACACCAGCTCGTCGGACGTGGCCCAACCACAAGAACATGGGGAAGAAGGAATAGCATATCATTGGAAACATCGGGTGCCGAACTCTGGGGGAGTCGCTACGAGCTCCCAGCCGAGGCCAGTCAGTAGGAGCAGCGGCCCGAAGGGAGGACCGGTGGCAAACTTTACGGCGGGAGCAAAGCGAAACGGCGGCCCACTTGCAACGGGGAAAGGCGGCCGCGGCGAGCTGGAAGGACTGAGAACCTACAGGTCGCACCAGGCGTCGCGGTCGAGGATGAGCGGCCCTGAACGAAGGCGGTAGAGGGCCACACTGGACTCCAGCAATGCTGGCAAGTGCCGTTGCCAAAGCCAGAAGGAATCGATGGGGTTTGGTAAGGTTTGCAAAAGAATGCAGGGCAGCATCGCTAGGTGCTGCCAAGGTTGGGGTTGCTAGTGTCTGGGACAGTGCTCTCCATGTGAAGTTGTGGCAAGCAAACAAGAGGGCTGGCATCGACTAGACTGGATGAGGCAACCAAGTGCTTGAGCTTCATATACACATATAGGGGCCAGCCTGATTTGCCCGGTGCTATTGTCTATCTATACTAACTCACCAGGTGCGATAGTTGCACCTGGTTGTCGAACTACAACATTGCAACTCTCGGCCGGTAACAGACTGGTGGGCAAGACATGCACCCAGTCAGAAGTTGGAGTGGAGGGGGACATGTGGGGATGTAGGAATGGCATTGCAACTTTCCAACCCTGCCTAGGGGAGAGCGTCTCTCTGACTTCTTCAGCTGTCACCCCAGATCCTGAGGCCAGTTGTAACAGTGGGCAGCAGGGTCTGGTTCTTGGCTGTGATGTGGTTGAGTCATCTTTAGTTGAGACAAAGTCTTAGGCTGCTGTCCTTCTTTGGAACATAGAGTATCAGAGAGTGTGTGGGCTCTTGGAGGGACAGATAAACCCGTTAGGCAGCATTTGGTCGAGGTACTGTTGCAGTTCCACCAGTTCTTGTGGTCCCTTTGGGGTAGAGCACAATAGAGGTGTGCGAAATGTGATTGGGAAGGGTTCAAAGAAACACCGGTCTCACAACCAAGCCATGAGGTATAGGCATTGGTACCTTGACTAGATGGTGTGCAACAGCACATGCTGTGCGGTGAGAAAGAAAGCGTGCGAGGCGAACATGGACCTTGGCATCGCTACGCATGTGGGGGTAAACAGAAAGCCCGCTTTGTCCGCCCTCGACGCTTTGTTGTTGTTTTTTTTTTTTTTTTTTTTTTTTTTTTTTTTTTTTTTTTTTTTTTTTTTTTTTTTTTTTTTTTTTTTTTTTTGGTTTTTTTTTTTTTTTTTTTTTTTTTTTTTTTTTTTTTTT